>JAPYXV010004839.1:0-11037 GCA_028533065.1 Trachops cirrhosus
ATAAGTAGCATAGGTGGTAGATAGAAAATAGACAGGGGGAGGGCAAGAATAGTAGGGGAAATGTAGAAGCTAAAGAACTTATGACACATGGACATGAACTAAAGGGGGAACTGTGGGTGGGAGAGGGTGTTCAGAGTGGAGGGGAATGAAGGGGGGTAATGGGACAACTGTAATAGCATAATCAATAAAATATATTAATAAAAAATATAAAAAAGAAAGGGATACATAAACAAAAGAGCCTGAATATGATGATACAGGCCATACAACAGAAACTAAGTGAAGATCCTTCTGAATTTATAGAAAGGATCTATCAAAAACATATTGATGCTGACCCACAGACACCAGAAAATGTCTGGAGTTTTTACTTTTATTGGGCAAAGTACCCCAGATATCAGAAGGAAGCTCCAAAGTTTAGACAGGGTGCTGGGAATAGATCCCTTCCAGCTGGTGGACCTAGTCTTTAAAGTTTACAATGCCCAGGAAACAAGGAGACTAAAGCAGGCTGCCGTTTTGTTAGGAACAGTGCAGGGAAACCAGAAGGAGAAGCGTGGCCTGAAAGGAAAAGGAAAAAACCCACGAGGTAACAGTCAGTGTGCTTATTGCAGAGGAAGGCCATTGGAGAAAGGACTGCCTGAAACTCGAAAAGAAAAATAAAAAAGATAGAAACCCTCACTGAGAAATGTTAGAAAGGAATGATGACTCTGATGACGAATGAGGAGGCCCAGGGCTCTCCTAGACACCTCCTAACCTGCTACTATTCACTCAGAGGAGCTCTGGGTCCAGTTGGCTGTGGGGAATAAGCTAATTGACTTCCTTGTAGATATGGGAGCTACATGCTTAGTATTAATATCAAAACTAACCAAGAAAAGTTCAGCTGCAGTGTTGGTTACTGAGTGACTGGACAATTACAAAAGCAAGCATTCCGTCAACCTCTAGAATGCCAGCTTGGGGATCAAAACCTTACACACAGTTTTCTCTGTGTGCCAGACCTATCCATTTTTATTGTTGGGTTGAGATTTACTTTGTAAATTGCCTGCACAAATAACTTTTTCCTCTGAGAGCAGCAGTATGTTTAGGAGTTTCACCAGAACATGCTCTTCAGCTCCAGGTGAACTCTTTCCACCTAAGATCTATGAGCAGTCGATTAAGATTTTTGGGCTGATGGAACCTGAGATAGGGTGGTTAACATCCAACCCATAAAAATTTACTTAAAAGAAGGAGCACAGATCCCAGGGGGGAAAAATAATACTCTCTTAAAAAGGAAGCTATAGAGGGAATTCAATTAGTATTGCCGAAACTCTTAAAATCAGTATTAATTTGGCCATGCCAGTTTCCCTATAACACCCCCATTTTGCCAGTCAAAAAGCTTCAAAGACCATAATTTACTTCAGAAATCTCACAGAAGACAGGACAGACACTACGAATTCAATGAAAAGTACATGCATCTTGGAGACCCCGATCTACGGGGAAGACTGAGAAAATGAACTACATAATAAAGACACCCTGGTGAAAATGTGCCAGGAAACACATTTGAAATGGAACTAGGCACTCCCTACTGCCTTGTTCTGGATTAGCGTAATGCCTGAAGCAGGCTGAAATTAAGTCCTTTAAAATAGTTATGGGAGACCCCTGCAAGTTTCTGTTTTAGGAATACCCCCTTTAAATTTAGAACAGGAATCAAAAATCAATATGTACAACATTTAGACCAAACACTAGCAACTTTGCACAAGTTTGCTCATTGCAAGTCTGTCTGTATGTCTTAGGAGCCCTTACACCTGTTCCAGCCAGGAGACCAAGTCTTACTAAACACCTGGAAGACTCAAGGTCTTGAACAGCTGTTAGCCAAACAATGGGCCAGTCCCTATGATGTCCTGCTGACAACACACTCTTCCCTAAAGCTCACAGAAATCAAACCTTGGGTCCCCCACACACATATAAAGTGAGCGCCACCTGAGGAGGACTCAGATCTTGTGCTGCTGTTCATACTACAAGGGAAAGACGTATCTGCACTCCTGAAAGAGATTTAAAATTCCCCTTTTGGAAAGGAACAGTGCTTCCCAGAGTCTCAGTTTGGAAGCCCATCTGTAACACTGTTTCTTGAAACATGAAGCAGTCTACCAATTTCACTTGTTCAGCCGGGCCATCCTCCAGACACTGTGTATGCTGTTCTTTGAAGACAGCAATCCTCCTCTCTCATGTAAGGGCTTCCCTCCACTCTTGACCCACTTCTTCCTTTAGTAGATAGCAGTAATCTCTGGACCTGGGTATAGGTAAGACTACATTCCTTGACAACAGGAAGAAACTACAGAAGATGTGACCTCAATTCATTTACCCTTGTGAGATTATAAGGGTCCAGAGTTTTGAAGGGGAGAATTATTACCATAGACAGTCATCAGCTGGGGTGCAGGCCTGGCTGGCCATTTTGGGGGTGCAGGCCACACAAGGGCCACACAGAGGACATGGGTGCACCAGGACCCAGGGCTGCCCCATGGATTGCACCCAGCTCCCCCAGATTTGTGGGCTCCATTTTCAGTGTCAGGAGGTCAGTGGAGGGCTGTCCATCCCCAGGCTGCCTGATGGTGGGTCCTGCAGCACCCCCTTTCCACTCCCATAGACAGGGAGTGCTGGGGAGTCTCCCAATCGGCCAAGATGGTGTAGTGGAAGGTTCTTACACTGAGCACACCAAAAACTAGAAAGATGAATGGACAGGACCCAAGCACCCCGAAAGCTTAGAAAGATAAGTGGATAAGGGCCAAGCACATTGAAAGCTAGAAAAATAAATGAACAAGACCCGAGCGTGTCAAAAGCTAGCAAGATAATTGAATAGAAAATAAAAAGCCCTCCCCTCCCTATCCTGTAAGGACCACAGGCTTGGGCAGGAAGGGTCTTTAAGACAGGAGTCCACCATTCTCCCAGGTCATAGCATCTGAATAAACCTCTTACCCTTTGCAGTAGCACCTGCCGCACGAATTTGTCTCTTGTTGTGGTAGGCAGCTGAACCTGTGTTTCGCTTAAAATTCTTCATGTTGCTTTTGCACATTTTCCAGAAAGAGAAAGAGAAAGAGAAAGATGTAAATTGAAATACCCATGTTCAAACCAGAAAACTTTCTATTATCTATTTTTTCACGAAAACTATTCTCTTATTAATATTTCACAAGATCGTAGTTGTAGTTGTAAAACTAGCTATTGCATGACTAGCTCATATTTAATTCAACAACTGAAATCATTTACTGTTTTGTATTATTGACTATTATGCCAGATCTTTACTTCATATACTTATGTGACTGATATATTGAGGAATATAAAATTTTAGTATATCCTTGATCAATTCTATTGTTGAATTTTAGCATATTGACATGATTATGTCTTTTGATAAAGCATTAGCTCTTGTGTTCTGTTATTTATGTGAATGTCTTTTGCATTATTACTTTGACACTGAGAAGAACTGTTACTCTTCTAGAACCAAGTACTATGTTTGACATTAAGTATTTCTGCAAATGGCCTTCTTTCCCTTCTCTTGAAAGCTGTTAGAAAACTTAAGACCTAATTTTTGATTCACTTCAGATAGGTGAACTCATCACAATGCTATGCACTTTAATTTTAGCTCTACTTTTTTATTCAGATACATTTAAATTTATGTAATTTAGTCATTTTTATCACCGTATATCAACTGTAATTCTTTCTGCAATAGTTCTCTCCTTCTCAGGTTTTGAAAACCCTAAAATTTGATGCTCATAGCAACTGATTTAAAATGTTAATAAACATGCTTAACTTCTTGAACAATACAGAGTGATATTAATCCTTTATTAAGATTTTCTTTGGGTATGCTTATTCAGTCTTAAGCCATGAACTCTTCTGCATTCTTTTTTTATCTTATCCCCAGGGTTTCTAGGAGAGTTCTGTCAAAGGCACTGTAGAAATCATTATCTCTACTTACTAGAGTAGTGTTGCTTGTGAAAAAAAAAACAACAAACAAACAAGTACAGTACCTTGCACATGGAAATTACCTTTAAAATATTGAATGACTTAAAGGATATATAAATAATAAAGTAAAGTTCAAATGATAAAAGTTATTCACAAGTTTGCTCACAAAGTATGTGCTTATGATTTTTTATCTTCACCCAAGGACAATATTTTCATTGCTTTTAGAGAGAAAGGAAGTGGGTGGGTGGGGGCAGAGAAAGAGGGAGAGTCAATCAGTTGCCTCTCATGTGTGCCCTGATGGGGCACTGAACCTGTAACGTAGGCATGTGCCCTTGAATGTGAATTGAATCTGTGAACTTTCAGTTCACAGAGTGACACCCAAGCAACTGAGGCACACCAGCCATGGCTACCCGTTTATGTTTTGCATCAGATGAAAAAAAAAACATGTCATCCTTTACCTTCCAAAGCCTCCTTCATTCTATCTTCTTCAAATGCTGCCCACAGTATTTTTGTGATCAGAAATGCATTACAGAAAAGGAAGTAACTTGCCTTGACCTAGATGCTATTTGCAATTTACAATAAATTGTA
The DNA here is from genome assembly GCA_028533065.1 of Trachops cirrhosus. Classification (NCBI taxonomy): domain Eukaryota; kingdom Metazoa; phylum Chordata; class Mammalia; order Chiroptera; family Phyllostomidae; genus Trachops; species Trachops cirrhosus. The sequence continues at coordinate 4,513 of JAPYXV010004839.1, forward strand.
AACATACCCCTCTTTCCTCCTTCTATTTCTCTTTCTGGACCTTTAAAATTTTTTTCTGTATATTTTTAGTTCTTGCTTGTTCATTCATTCATTCATTCATTCATTCATTCATTTGTGGAAACTCAATTAATTTGAAGCTTTAGCTTTCCTAACACTATTATCTCTAGTCTTTACATTTATTTGTAAGATAGGGACCTTTGCCATCTTTTAGTTATGCCCTTCTAACATCTGAGCCCATGATCACATGTAAACCACAGTCATTTTATTTAGTGAGTCACCCTTTTCTTCTCAGTGAAACTTATGCTTACGTGGTTAGAATTTTATGTCCTGGAGCCTACCCCCTCCTTTTCTGTAGATATTCCGGCAACTGAATCATTGCCATCTGTAAGCTTTATGAAGTCTTAGATCTCCTATTTTCTCTGTGAAATATCCAGTATTGTTTTACTTTTTTGAATTTTAAAAAATATGCTTATTGATTTTAGAGAGAGAGAAACATTGATGTGAGAGATATACATCAGTAGGTTGCCTCCTGTATTTTCCCTGCCTGAGGGTCAAACCCACAAGTGTAGGTCTGTGCACTGACTGGGAATCCAGCCCACGACTTCCAGTGTTCCAGCGATGCTCCAACCCACTGGGCCACACCAGTCAGGGCTTGTGCTTCTTAATTAATTTAAATCCATGATACAATTATATTCATGATATTTTATGTGGAAAGATAAAATCAAATAACAGCATTAATAGTAAGTGCAGGTCATATTTATTTTACCAGTTACTTTAAATACATTGACTTTATAGTAATGACATGTTATCCCTTGATAATTTCAAAGTGTACTGGGGAAAAATTCTAGATAAAAATTACCTTCTTAGGATTGAAGAATAGGATTTTAAATGAATATCTATTGTTACATTTCAATATTGTTGTACATTCACTGCAGAGGTTATAATAGTTACATTTGTTCTGAGTTTTATTACTAATTCACTTCTATGCAAAATAAACTCTATAATATTTTCAGAAGTATCCTGAATGGCTTTTCTATTTTTTTTTTCTCTTCTATTTAATCTCTGCCTGACTTGAGCCTGAGGGCTTAGTGGATAAGCATAGCCAAAATGAAAGTTAAAAATTAACTCAGAACTAGTTTACAATCTGCCTGGTACCAAGGGATTTGCAAATCTGTAACTGACTCGCTCAGCTCCTGGGAATTAATTATGGCAAATCACACTAATTAAATTACTCACTGGGCCTTTATTAAAAATAACTGTATTATGTTATAGAATGCATTTTGAATTTGCCCTCAGATCCCAGCTTGTCTCTCTGTTATGAAATCCTTATTTAGACATTTAGTTTAAGTGAGAACATCGAACATATGGTGAAGCAGCAGGTATCTCCGTTTAGGTCCCCAGGCCCTCAGTTCAATTCACATTTGTTGAATACCCTCATTGTGCAAACCCCATGGGTTACACCCTGTGTCCTCAGACGTGCCAGTTAAAACTTGATGTCAGAAATGCATGTGAATAATTACAATACGAGGCAAAGAGAAAATATACACTTAATAAAGGAGAAAAAGAGATGGGCTCTGACAGGATTAGGAAACTTCACAGAGATGGAGAAGGAAGGTTTAAGCAGTGTCCTTGAAAAAGCAGAAGGACCTAGACAGGCAGAAATGGGGCTGGCAAGGAAGGCATTTTCGACAGGAGACAGATGAACAGGACCCAGAAGGAAGAACATGCACAGCTTGTTCAGAGAGCAGACAGGTTAAGCTAAGGTAGCAGGTGAAGTCTTGAGGTGCACAGCCATCCCCAGTTACCCAATCCAGTGCTTGATATGCTTTTTGTTTGGCTTACGGTGGTGGAGTTGCTTACATCAATGAACAGAGCAGGCATTACGATCAAACTTGCCAGGCACAGGGGAGGCACTGAGCTTGCTTCTGCTTTGGGCCATTCCCGCTACTCTGTAGTGGGAAGACACTACGCGACATGTCTCACTTCAGCATAGAGAAGGGGAGGGCAGTGATTCTACATGTAAACACACACACGCTTCTGGGAGGCCCTTAGCATGTGGTCAAACCTGGATGGTTTAACATCCTGACTCTTTCTCACTAGCCAAGTCACCTTGGATGATTTACTTAACCCTGTAAAAAAGGCTTTTATATCCTCCTGGCAAAAAGGCTGTGATAACATCGCATCCTCTTTGCAGGAATGTTGTGAGGACTAAATGTGACTGAATGCATGTACATGACCAAGACTGCATTAGACAGCATCTTTGTGCAATTTAGAGAATTTTGACCTCCCGAAGGTGATACAACCCTTCTCCAGGGCACTCAAATCAGTGAGCGGAGACCAAGTGGATTTCAGTCCCCTTGCCCCTTCACCCAAGCATCCCTGGGCGGGGGGAACCTGCACAACTGTACGCAGAAGCCCAACGGAAAGAACTTAGCATAAGCATGGTTATAAAAAGAACTCAATAAATATTGACCATCGTTATAACTATTAGGCAACAAACCACTCCAAAACACAGCGCTGAGGCTCAGAGGAGACATCTGGTTAAGTTCGTTATGAAAAGAGAACAATATATTCACAATGCACACCTAAGTCTTAGAAAAGAAATCACAACGCAGAATTGAAAGCAACCTGACGGGCGTCCATTCCTGTGGGACTCTCCTCCCACTAGGTGGTGCTGTCTTTCCTGTAGGCACAGCTTCAGCTTGTTCTTGCAGAACTGACCTCTGGTTAGAAGTGGCTTTTATTTACTAATATCTCAATCAATAGCCAGGTGGCGTCTCTCACCCAGAGGCTGTCTTCAGCTCTCCATGGGAGAGGAGGTGAATCTCCTCCCTAGAGCACGAGTGTTGCACAATATTTAAACACTACTCCAGAAATGATTCTTGGCTAGAAACTCCATTAACTTCCTAGCACGCTGAATTCAAAACCAGAATATCACCAATAATTAATTTAACAAATAACAGCATCATTTTACTGTTTGACCACTTTTGGCCTTGTTACTATGTGTGAGAGAAGGCAGGACAGGATAGTTCGACTGTGTGGTTGTAAAAAGTTATTTTCCAGGTACCTCATCTTCATGCCAAAGGAAAAAGATTCTGTTGTCCAACTCGAACTCCTAAGGCTATATTTTCATTATTTCTATTTTTATCTTTTTTTGACTTATCTGGTTCTAAAGAATTTGAGAGCTTTGCTGCACAAAAGCTAGGTTTCTGAGAAGTCTTTTAATTAAATTTGTATACATCAAATTATGAGATAATAAATTTCTTATAAAATGAAAATTTTCTTTTACTGCTATTTAAGTCCAGTTGTGCATATAGCATATATATACATTTGCAAATGTTCTCCCTTTCACACTTTGAAGAGAACATATGAGATCTCAAGGGTAACTTTTTAAAAGATTTCTGTAAACCATTTAACACATTTAAATGAACTTTTTAGGTAAAGTAAATAGACTGATTAACACACTGTAAAGAGCCTTTTGCCTGGCCCAGCCATACATTCTGGGCAGTACTGGGGCAGCGACTGTGCTGCCCCTCCTTCAGTTAACATGAAACAAAACCTACATCTCAGTTTTAATGATACAATGGCTGCAAAATGATGAGAGAAAGGAAAATTGGTCAACTGGATCATGTTTTCCTTCCTGAAGTGCTCCTGTGGCTTCCTCTTGCCTCCTGCAGTGCTTCTCAGATGCACAACATGTGAGGGACAAGATTTATTTTTACAGTCTTTGAAGCTTATGTTTTTGTGGAAAGAAGGGTGGATGTGTGAGTGGGAGAGGTGCGGTTACATTTGAATACCCAAAAGGAGAATGTATTACAAATGTTTAGACAATACACACAGCCTTTAGAGATTCTGAAGGTAGAGAGAGACACCACTGACCCTAAGTCACGCCAGGGAGAAGGCCATTTCTCATCTCCATTGCACTAGAGGAAGAAATAAAACCCTGAATTCCCTAGATCAGTGTACAATGTCCTCCAAATTCCACTTCTGCCTAAATCTCCTGCTCATTGACTGCAGGCTCCCCAGTGCGTTCCAGGACGAGCCGCAGTGAGTGTTCATAATTTCCCCGCATCTGCTGTTTTCCCTCACACCTACATGCATGTGCCCTCCCTGGAATGCCTGTCCCTTTTTAGATTACTCAAAAAAGTCCTCATCATCCCCCCCAGCCAATGCATTTATCTTCTCTGTGGCACACTCTTTGTCACACTCTCTGGAGGCTGACTATCACCTCCTTCTGGTCATCTCTTCATCCCCCCCACTGAGAATAAGAACTTTTTAAATTTTTTAACTAGTTTTTTTAATTGTATTTTTTTCCATTACCATTTAGTTCCCTATACACTCCCCCTGCCACAATCACCACTCTGTGGTCCATGTACACAAGTCCTTTTTCCTTTTTGCTCAATCCCTCCACCCCCTCAACTGCTTTTGCTGTCAGCTTGCTCTCTATCTGTGAGTCTGTCTCTATTTTGCTTGTTCAGTTTTTTCATTAGATTCCACATATGAGTGAAACCATATGGTATTTGTCTTTTTCAGACTGGCTTATTTCACTTAGCATAATAATCTCCAGGTCTATCCACACTATCAGAACGGGTAAATTTTTTCTTTTTTATGGCCAAGTAGTATTCCATTGTATAAATGTCCCATAGTTGTTTTATCCACTCATTTACTGATGGACACTTGGTCTGCTTTCATATTAGTGATTGTAAATAATGCTGCTATAAACATAGGGATGCCTATGCTCTTTTGAATTAGTGTTTTGGGTTCTTTTGAATATATTCCCAGAAGTGGGATCGCTGAGTCAAAAGGGAGATCCATTTTTAATTTTTTGAGGTATCTCCATACTGCTTTCCACAGTGGCGACACCAATATGTGTTCCCACCAACAGTTCAAAAGGGTTCCCCTTTCTCCACATCCTTGCCAGCACTTGTTGTTTGTTGATTTACTGATCATAGCCATTCTGACAGGTGAGAGATGATATCTCACTGTGGTTTTAATTTGAATTTCTTAATGACCAGTGACAGTAAGCATCTTTTCATATCTCTATTGCCCATCGATATGCCCTGTTTGGAGAAGTGTCTATTCAGGTCCTTTGTCCATTTTTAATTGGATTGTTTGTTTCTTTGGTGTTGAGTTTTGTAAGTTCTTTATAAACTTTGGATATTAACGCATTGTCAGATGTATTGGTAAATATGTTCTCCCATTCTGTGGGTTGTCTTTTCATTGAACTATAGAAATGATCCCTGAAAGTATAGTTTTGGGTTGTCTTTTTATATTGTTGATGTTTTCCTTTGCTGCGCAAAAACTTTTTATTTGACTTCTGGCCAAGATGGAGGCATAGGTAGATGCACTGTGCTTCCTTGCACAATGAAGATAGGGACAACAACAATTTAGAAACAGAATAGCAACCAGAACTGGCAGAAAATTGTACTGTATGGAAGTCGGACACCCAAGGAATTAAATTAGACACTTCATCCAGACAAGTAGGAGGGGCGGAGTCGGGCAGCCAGGCACGGGTCACGGAGCAGAGAGCAGAGAGCGTTGGGACCTGACGCTCGTAAGGCAACCAGGACGCGCAAGGTAACTGGGGCATGCAAGACCACAGGGGGGAAGACCCTGGGCGCACAAACAGCAGCTGGCAGGCCCAGGCCGAGGGTGGCAACCAGCAGACCCAGCGAGACAGCGATTGTGAAGCAAGGCACTGTACGCAGCCCATGATCCCAGCGCCTCCCAGCACTGGGAAATAGAGCCTTTGGGCACTGATTGAAAAGGAAGGTCCCGCGGGGTGCACAGGCCCACCCACATGGGAATTGGCACCAGAGGGGCCCAGTTTGCTCGGGGGAAGTGGCAGAAGGTACTGAGGTTCTACGGAGAGCGGAGCAAGCACCTTTGTTCCTTCTCAGGCCCTGCCTCCAAATGCAGAGTCACAACCCAGCCACTGGGGTGCCCCGCCCTGGTGAAAACCTAAGGCTCCGCCCCTCACACGTTAAAAGTGCAACAAGACAAAAGAAAAAAACAACAAACAGATGGCTCAGAAGTTCAATTGAAAGCCCCAGAACTCATCCTTTTAAGTGACCAAGAGATAGCCAATCTATCAACCTATCAAATGTACAGTTCAAAGCACTGGTGATCAGGAAGCTCACAGAATTGGTTGATTTTGGTCGCAAACTAGATGGAAAAATGAAGGCTACAATAAGTGAAATGAAGAAAAATGCACAGGGAACCAATAGTGAGGGAATGAAAGATGGGTCTCACATCAATGGAGTGACCAGAAGGAAGAAAAAAATATACAACCAGAAAAGAATGAACAAATAAGAATACAAAAAATGAGGAGAGGCTTAGGAACCTCCAGGACATCTTGAAACGTTCCAACATCCGAATTATAGGGGTACCAGAAGAGGAAAAACAACAAGTGGAAAAGATATTTCAACAAATAATAAAGGAGAACTTCCCCAATCTAGTAAAGGAGATAGACTTCCAACAAGTCCAGGAAGCTCAGAGAGTCCCAAAGAAGTTGGACCCAAGGAG
>JAPYXV010000484.1:0-12784 GCA_028533065.1 Trachops cirrhosus
CCTGAGTCTTACATTTTTAAATACCATAGTTTAGTTTTAACTTTTATTTTTCACCTTATTTTAAAAGGAATCATATTAATTATGTTATCTTCCTGGCTTCTTCAAAATTATGTTTGTGATATTCATCCTTGTTATGTATAGCTGTAGTTTGTTCATTTTTATTGCTCTGTGGTATTTTATTATATAAATAGTCCACATTTTATTTTGTTTGTTATAGTGTTGATAGGCATTGGGATTGTCTCTAGTTTTTAACTAATATGAATACATTCTTGTACGTGCCTCTCATTACATGTGATCACCATTCCTGTTGGGTATCCACCTGAGAGTGGAATTGCTGCATATTACTTTATGCCAGAAACTACACGTAAATCATTTTTTAGTTGTTCCTCTTTCTCTAGACTTACTTTGGATGTGTCAGACTGCTGTGAGACAATTTCTATAAGACAGTAGAAGGCCTTTTATTTAATTGAGAAGGTCTAGCAGGCCCCCCATAATTCTTTTAGAGGCATTACCAAAGGGTTTCCATCTGCTCCCTTGATTTGTTCTGTAGTCTCAGACTCTATTGTTTTTGGACATTGTTTTGCCAGCTGAGAGGCTGGAGGGGAGAAGCAGTTGTATATTCCAACTCAACAAGTCCTGGCCCTTCTTAATTCCTTCCAAATTTTGCTTGTAAACTAGTCAGTTTTTTTCCCTTTAGTTTGTCTCTTTTTTGCCATATTATCTTATCATAGACAGGAAGGAACAACTAACTGGCTTTCAATATTTGTTTAGAAATCTTAGGAAAATCCAAATGTTTATTAAGTAACTTGTTCATCTTCTGAGTTATTTTAGAATAATTTTGCCATTTGTTTTGTTACTACAGAACATGGTCCCTATTTTTTCAGCCTCTGATGAAAATTTTCTTACCCTTTTCCAACTTTTGCTAATAGTTTGCTCTCCATTTTCCAAGCCTTAGGCCATTGTTTGGTTCCAAAGCTAATACCACATATTTTATTTTTTAAATGATAAGTACTGTCTTGCTTCTGGTACCGTCAGTTAGCTGTTGCTGTGTAACAAACTACTCCAAAATTCAATGGTTTAAAACAGTAACAGTAACCATTTATTATTCTTCATGAGTCTGTGAGTGGGCGAGGTAGTTTCCTGACCAGGCATGGCTGATCTCAGCTGAGTTTGCTCATTGTGTTAGCAGTCTCCTGGGGGTAGGCTGGCCTAGGATGGCTTTATTCACTGTGGCACTGGGGTGACTGGGCTTCGTGTTTCTTATCATTTCACAGGTTAGCGTAGGCTTATTCACTTGATTCTGGGGGAGCCTGGAACAGCACAAGGTTTATTGAGGCCTAGATGCAGAACCAGCACACTGTTGTTTTTATCACATTCTGTTGGCCAAAGTAAGCCAAGAGGTGATGGCAGAAGGAAGGGGAGGTGGGAGCTGGGTGGAGGTGGGCAAAGGGGGGAAAATGGGGCCATCTGTAATAGTGTCATCAATGACAATAAAGTTAAACAAATTTTAGAAAGTGCTAGAAAAAATAAAGGCCAGATTCAAGGAATAGGGAAATAGATTGTAATTATTGATGGAAGGTGCTACTGAGTCATTTTAGAAATAATATCTTTAGGAAAAGGTGAAAAATTGGGGTCATTTTTACAATCTATTAAAGTAATATATGTACACACATATATATATATTGGGTTGGCCAAAAAGCCTGTTTCTTTTTTTCTGTAAGATGGCTCTAGTAGCGCTCAGTTGTCTTTAACTTCATTTGAAACAATTTTGTTAGATTGTATTGTGACAGCTGTCATATCAACATGCATTAAAAAACTTAACAAAATTGGTGAATTTTTGTGTAGCCATCTTAATATTGAAGATGGAAGAAAATATGTAACGTTTTTGGCATATTATGCTTTATTATTTGAACAAAGGTTAAAACACAACTGAAACACAAAAAATAGATTTGTGCAATGTTTGGAGAAGGTGCTGTGACTGATCGAAAGTGTCAAAAGTGGTTTGTGAAGTTTTGTGCTGGGGATTCCTCATTGGACCATGCTCCATGGTTGGGTAGACCAGTTGAAGTTGGTAATGATTAAATCAATACATTGAGAACAATCAATGTTATACCACATGGGAGATAGATGTCATACTCAAAATATCTAAATCAAAGAAGTAAATTATTGGTGAAAATGAAAAAGGTGTCTTTTATTTTATGAAAAATCCCATATGGGCTTTTTTACCAATTTAATATGTGTGTGTATATATGTATATTACATATATGCTTAATGTTAAAGTAATTGTGCAGTTTACACACACAAACAGTGTATAAAAGTTGTGATTATTTCATATCAATACCAGAACCTGGTAATGTCTTCTTAGTTTCAGCCATTGTGGTGAGTGTCCAGTGGTATTTTGTTGTGGTTTTAATATTTGTTTTCTTACTTGCTAATAAAATGGATTACCTTTACTTTTTTTTAATTGGCCATTTACATATTTATTTTTGTTAAGGAAGAAGTCAGGAATACCTCCAAGGACTGAGTTTACTTCAAAGGGCTGCTCCTGGATTCTGAATAATAAATCATTACTTTGTTGTTAGGCCTTAACATAGCCTATGAGATCCTACATGGTATTACTCCCATGCCTTCAAACAGATATTTTTTAATTTTTGTTTTTAATTATTTTTTTGTGTAGTCTTTCTAGTTAATCCTTAGTGGGAGAGTTGGTTCTAGTCTGCTATTCCTAGAAGTGGAATAATTCATTCCTATCTTTGTAGTTTTGCCTTTCATGAATCTGACAGATTCGGGGATACACATCTAAAGCTTTATGGATTAATGTACATTATGGAAAGACTTTTGTAAATGAAATGTCATTTATTATGCAAGCAACTATATTTTTCCTGAGGTCTGACTAATTTGTTGGCAAAGAGTTTTGTTGTGTTTGACATGTAACAGGTGCTAACATCTTTTGCAATCTTGTCACAGGGAATAGAGGGTCAGGGTCACCGTGTTCATTAATTAAGTCCAGGAAATTTTATTTCTCCTGTGGCTAATCATTTACATTTGACATGAGTCTGCCATCTGTGCCTTTAGTCTCCCTGCTTCTACCTTTGTTCTCTGTAGTTTATTTTTCACACAATAGTCATAATTTTTAAGCATAATTCAGATTATGTTATTTCTCTGCTTACTGTACTCTGAGGGCTTCCCTTATAGCTCAACATAAGACCCAAAGTAAGACCCACTAGCCTATGGGATCATACATGATGTAACCCCATGCCACCTGTGTAACTTCATCTGTTACCTTCCACACCCCACCTTCCCCTGCTCACTCTTCTCATACCGTGGCGGTCACCTTGCTTTTCCTGGAATACTTCAAACATGCTCTTGCTTCATGGCCTTTGCATTTTCTCTTTCCTCTCCTAGAATGCTTTTTCCCTTCATATCCATGTGGATTGCTACTTTCCCCTCTGCTAGGTCTCTGCTCAAATAACTTACCAGAGAGAAGCCTTCCCTGAATATATTACAAATAATTGCAGCATCCCTCCAGTGACTCTTTATCCCCCTTAACTTACTCTATTTTTCTTCACAGAAGTATCATCCTCTAACACAAAACATATTGGTATGTTTACTTCTTTAATTTTTGTTCCCCTTTGCTAAAATAAATTTCATGAGGGTAGGGATATGCCTAAAACAGTGCCTGGCACATAGTAGACCTTCAGTTGTTACTGTATTTTTAATGAGTGAATCCATGGCTACTGCAGTATTTTTATTTCACACTTAGAGACTGAAATATAATCTGAGCTAAATAGCCAAGCTGAACAACAGTAAAACAGAAACTTTTACCAGCAGACAGGACTGAGGCCTTTCTGACACACTAGGAGAGCAGCTTTGAGTCCTGGGCACATCTGACCACGGTGATGATATTAAAGAATTCTCCTCATACAGTGACAGCGATGACGAGAGGATTGTCTTTCTCACTTTTAAAAGCTAATAAACCCCAAATTAGGAATATATTTTAGGGAGAAAATGTATTTTCTAGATCTTAGTCTTTATAAAAATTTAAAAATAATACATTATTTTAATTAAGGATTTATTGATAAGAGAACTGGCTGTATAGACAAATATTTTGTTGAATAAAGTCTCTGTTGTAATGAAAATAGAAAATTTGAATTTGGTATTTTAACAAAGGCAACATTTTGGCTGTTGATAAGTGGATTTGGGAATGAAAGCAAGGTTAATATATTTCATTTTTGAAAATAGTGATAGCAAAGTTATCAGGGGATAGTTTTCTAATTCTGTGTACCTGTACCATATCTCCCCTGTCCTTCCACCAACAGAAAAGTCTCAGAATGAGGTGTTAAATATCAGTTGTATTTTTATGAGTTACACAAGTAGTTTTTTTGTTCTTCGTTAAACTTACCTGTCTGAGTACCAGTGGTCTAAAGGAAGACCATAATCATCACTGCGTCAGGGCTAAGTCTATATCGCAGAGATAGCAGCTGCCTGTCTTCTGGATGTTTAGTGTGTGCCAGTGCCTAAAATGTGTTATATAACTTACTCTTCACAATAGCTCTAGGAAACAGATAGTATTTACTATTTCTGTTCTATAAATGAAGAAACTGAGCAAGATCATATGGCTAATAAGTAACTGGGCTGAGATTTGAACACAGTTCTGTTTGACTCCGATATAATAAAGCATTCAAAGAATAACTCTGCTGATTTAGAGATAGAATTATTTCAGCAATTGATTTATCCTTGTAAAATGAAAAGAAAAAGTCAGGAATGAGACAAGAAATGTGGAAAACATATTGATGCTAAGGAATTATTTGTATCAATTTCAACTGTAGAGTAAGGTCAAGAATCAAATTTTGCATTAGAATAATAAAACTTGGAGATGGTGATCAAATTATAGTTTTTATATTTTAGGCAAATATAGTTATATGGATATTTCTGTTAATAAAATGTATACTTTTATTAAAATATGAACATTTGTTTAAAACCTATTATCTGCCAACCTCTGTGACTGGTACTGAGTGGATGAAAATGCGTTTTAAGGTTCTTTGTCTGGACAGGCTCACAGTGATGTGAGAAAAAAAGGTTTGGAAAAAATGCAGTTAATTGGTGCCCGACATACTGGGTACTTATAAACGGTGTTGAATTGTGGAGGCTCATCCAAAGCACAGTGTGAGCACACAGATGTGTTTGATTGATCTTGTCTAGATCCACAGGGAAGGCTCCACAAAGGAGTACCTATTTGAATTAGGACTTAAAAAGTAAGTGAAACAAAGGAATGGATAGTCTGAGTAAAAGGAAGAGTTTATGCAGTGGCTAAAATCAGTAAGGTTAAAACCTAAATAGATTGCCCAGAAAAAAATGCTTAATTTACCTCCTTGGTGGCTTTAAAAAAAAACAATTAGAAAGCATTTCATTTATAGTAAGAGTAGCTTGATCCAGTAACATTGTATTATGGTCCAAAGGGAGTCAGTAACAAAATCAAGAGTATTTATTTTAATTTTATTTATCTTTGAGCAGTAGAGGTACATAACCTAACTATACTATGTAATCCTTAAAAGAGAGAATTTTCCAAGTATTTTGGCCTAAAAGAGTTATTGCATAAAACAATGAACTTCATTTCCAAGTAATGAATTGTAGAGGTTAATTTCAAGTGCAGATGAACAGCCAAGAGCAGGTCGTTTTCTGTCTATTTGCTTCCCTCCCTAGATCCTTGATCCCATTCACTGCTAAGTAAATACTCGTAGATGAAATCATAAGTACAGATATGGAAGAGACTGCAGTGAGTATTTAGATATGTATGTCTCAGAGTTGTTGTGACTTGCTGCTAGTCGCTGTTTTGACGACACACTGAATTTTTTAAATTATAAATTTATTCTGAAAACTTAGCTCAAATTTATTTATATTTTATGCTTTCTCTGGCATTGGCAGTAAGCTAATAAATATACTGTATATTGACCCTCAAATAGTAATTTAGCATCCTAATATCAGATGCTGCATCAAAACATGAAGAAAACAAGGTTCTTGCTCTTTTTATTTATTTTTAAAGATTTCCTTTATTTACTTTTAGAGAGGGGAAGGGAGGGAGAAGGAGAGAGAGAGAAACATCAATGTGTGGTCGTCTCTCATGTGGTCCCCACTGGGGCCTTGGCCTGCAACCCAGGCATGTGCCCTGACTGGGAATTGAACCTGCAATGTTTTGGTTCGCAGCCCGCATTCAATCCACTGAGCTACACCAGCCAGGGTGGTTCTTGCTCTTTTTAATTAAACACAATAGAAAAGGCTGGGAAGACTGGTGAACAATTGAAGGTGGATGAATCTCTCAGGTACAAGGTAATAGATCTGTACTCTTTAACCACTCTTTTGATTGTATGAGATATAAATATTTTATTTGAAGAAAAAGGCCTAACAGAGCACTGCTGTCTGTGAAAATATGAGCGTGTGTAAATGGAGCAACTGTTATTGGGTAAACGGGAGAGAGTTAGGCATTATTTGTAATTTGACCTGCTCGTACCCCTGTTTCAATTCCTAGTAACCTCTCTATTACCTTTTGCTCCTTACCACTTCCTTTGAGGTTCAAATAAGAAAAAAAGAGTCTTTGACTTAAAGAATAAGCTAAAGGGAGATAATTATTTACCTTAGTGAAAATTTTAAAATAATACAACAGATATTAACAAATACTTTTAATATCAAAAGATAAAACTTTGTCAGTACCTCTTATCTAGAACTGCTTAGATCTTTTAAAATTACCTTATAAAATTTATTTTTTAAATTCTGGATTTTTGAAAAGATTTTATAATTAAAACAAACTCAAAAACCAACGCAAGGAAAGTGTCTTGATTATTGACTTCTAGTGAAATAAAAATGTTAAGCTGAAATAGTACCTGTATAATTATATTAATTATAAAAGGTAATTTTCATGTTTAAAAATAACCACATAGATTTTATTTTAAGGAGTTTTGGAATACTTCATTTATTTATTCATAATGTGTGAAGCAGTAAAAAAAGTGCGGTTCCAGACTTTTACCACTTACTGGGACTCAGTTTCACAATTTTTGAGGAAAAAGTATAACTTCTTTCAGAGGGGTTATGTTGTACAGAACAGATATGATATTTTATAAACAGCTACTTAATAAGCTATAATGTGCTTTTGGCAAAATAGAATAAACAATGGTTACAGTCTGAGCCCTGGAATCTGTTTAAAGTCCTTGGATGCTGGAGTAAAACACCCCGTAAAGACTTGAAAATGAAGAAAATGCTTTGCCCTCTGAGAGTTATTTTGTCTGAACATGAAATTAATCATGGCCAAGATATGAAAAGTCACCGACGAAGCGTATCACTTAGGCTTTCGATTTATTAATGTATCTAAAGAAAGTGTGTACCCCTCTGAAGTTGCTGAAGTTGTCTTGTGCTGCTGAAGCCAAAAGAGGGTTTTTCTTCAGGCACTGCCAATTCTACCAAAATAGCTTTTGGGGAGCTATTCTGCATCCCTTGTGGCAAGGGATTCTACCAGAATTGGCAGTGCCTGAAGAAAGGAAATTTAACTTGTAAAAGTGAATGATCTAGTTCTATCATTGAGGGGCTGCCTATGGTGAGAAGGATATTTCAGACCATTAAAATATCCCCTTTATCAAGCCACCCTGGATTTGGTTCTTGGCTCCAAGCACCACGGAACACAGCTGACTATGTCATGTTTTTGGTAATTGTGCTTTCTTATTGTAAATTAATAATTAGCCACTCTTGTAGGTCATGTGTACATAGTGTATGAGTCTGCTAGGGCTGCCTTAACAAAATACCACAGCATGGATGGCTTAAACAATAGACATTTATTCCTCACAGTTCTGGAGGCTTGATCAGTGCCAGCAAACTCAGTTTCTGGTGAAGGCTGTCTTCCTGACTTGTGACTGCTGCTTTCTCACATGTCCTCAGAGTGTGCGCTCAGGGAGAGTGAGTGAGCTCTCTGGGGTCTCTTCTTGTAAGGATACTAATCCTGTCAGATGAGAGCTCCATCCTTATGGCCTCATTTAATCCTAATTATTTCCTTGGAGGTCCCATCCAGGTATAGCCACAGTGGGGTTAGGGCCTCAACATGTGAATTTTATTTTATTTTATTTTATTTTTTTTTATTATGAATTTTAGGGGCACTCAGTTTATACTTTTTCCTCAAAAATTGTGAAACTGAGTCCCAGTTTAGCATTCAGTCAATTAACACTTGGTTACTGTGTATCTGCCCCTAGAAGATAGCCCCCTCTTACACTTTTTGATCAAATTAGATTTGAGGGACTTGCATTGCTGCGAGTATGTTATGGTGGCAAACTCACCAAGCGTGTTATTCTTTGCTTTTGGGGAACTATTCTGCATCCCTTGTGGCATATATGGACATTGTATGTCTGATAAAGCTAGCACATTAAAATATCTCTGTAGCTTCAGTTCATAACTCTGGCACATCTGGCTCTGTGGACTTGAGTCAGTTTCTCTGTAAAATGGTAATAATATCTGCTCTGCAGAGCTGTTACTGGTCATGATTCTTTAAGGGAAAATATGTTGAAAACTATAAAGTAAGATGCAAAGAATAGTTATTTCTATAAAGATATATAGTGTTGTTTTATTATTATATGCAAAGTTTAGGGAGTTGAACCCATGTCTTCTAATTTTAAGTTTAGGACTCTAGCTGGCCAAACATACCCATTTTCCTAGAGTAATTGTAAACCTGTATGGGCAAGTACTCTGGGGAAAGTCCCAGCAAGCTTCATTTGTACCACTTGTGCAAACAAACTAAAATGCTGTGCTTTGTTTTGTGAATTGTATTTAAACTTTGTTTTGGTTGGTGCCCCAAATAAAAGATTATGCTTAGTGATATGTCTACAGCTTACAGAAGAATAACCCAAGACTGGAAAAATATATCTCTTAGCCCAGCCACTTTATAGATAACATATTGAGAAGTATGTAAAATGTTAAGTGAACATCTCATATAGACTTACCAGCTGTTATTTTTATGGAGAGAAAATCTCAGTTAATATCTAAGGCTGGGTGAAGGTGGGGGATCAGAGAAAAGCTTTGGGTTATCACAGGAGTGGGATGCTATGATTAACACCAACTCTGGGATAATGGAGCAGTAAGAGGTAGGGAGAGGAAGAATGAGAGAGCTTGTATAAGGAAAAATTCTGTGCCAGTGCTAATTGTATTTTGTAGGAATGTTGATGTTGCCTCTTCTTCCTCTAAATTTGCTACCCCAAATTATCGGGCACCATTAGCTTTTTGCTTCTACAAAAGCATAGGAGTTCCCTCAGATTCGGAGCATTACTAATTTAACACGCTCATTTGAAACAGAAAGGCTTTGGGTCTTGAACTCTCCATGCTTTTTAACTTTTTGAAAAAATAGTTTAATTATATTTCAGTGTTGTTATTCTTATAAAAATTTGAGTAATACATAGATTGCATTAGTCTAAAAGGACATCTCTAATAATTTTATGTAATATAATCAAATCTTTGTTTTTTGTTTGTAAAATTTAAACTGTGTGAAATTATTGCAGTATTGGAACCTTCATTGAAGTTTATAATAATGTGAATTAATATATATATATATAACCCTCTGTTTTATATTCACATTTTCTTTTAATATATAATTAAAATATTTATGTAATAAAGAGTTAAGATCAAGTTGAGAAATGAGTTAAGATTAAGATTTAGATTAATGTCATATAATCTTAACTCATCTAAAAGCTGTCTCTTGCTACCCATTTAGTTCATGTTTAAAGTAATTTACAAATGGAAAAAGCCTTTCATTAAACTCCATTTCTTAGAAATCAGGAAATTTCTAAGTTATACTTCCTCTAGCAGCCACAGTTCAACATTATTTCTATGAGTGTAGTAGCTTTCCATTTTCCTGTTATATATACCTTCCAAATGCTATGCAAGCCAAGGTAAACAAGTTAATAGTAGAGAAGGAGTATAAACTTCAGAACTTCCTGACTTTTAACATTTTAACTTTTTACTATGCTTTGACATGTTGGATTATGCAATTTAATTCATATAGTTAGTATAGGTATATTATATTCAAAGAGGTAGTGGTTATTTTCAGCCTTCACACTGAATAGCTTTAAAAAATAAACTAATTTGCATCCTAGATAATGAGGTACTTGATGTTTGCCCTTAACTTTTGGTAGCTTTCAGTTTCCACCTCTCTAGCTATGATTAGAAGTCATTCCAAAAGTTAGTCAGTTCTTTGTTTTCAGTACAGGAGTTTTAGTTTCATAAATCATCTACCTTCTATAGAAGTATTTGTACAAATACAAATAGAATTGCATGTTCTAACTAAAGAAGCCAAAGCATTGGGTGTTAATATCCTTGTTGAAACTTTTTGAACTGTCCCCCATTCCCAGAATGAGAACAACCAGAATACTAGTGATAGGGAGTCCTTCATTCCTTCATTCAAACATCTGTTGAAAGCATACCATGTGCCAGGAATCTTTAGGTATTGGGAATATGCTAGTATTCAAAGAAAAGTCCCCGTCTTCTTAGTTATTTCATTCCACAGGTGGAGAAAGAAGATAAACAGGTTGGATAAGTATATACTCTGTATATACTTATACAGAGTAGTCTCATCACATAGTG
This sequence comes from Trachops cirrhosus, assembly GCA_028533065.1. Taxonomy (NCBI): domain Eukaryota; kingdom Metazoa; phylum Chordata; class Mammalia; order Chiroptera; family Phyllostomidae; genus Trachops; species Trachops cirrhosus. The sequence goes on from JAPYXV010000484.1 coordinate 10,609, forward strand.
ATGAATGCTATGAAGAAACTAAGTGTAGTATGGAGACAGTGAATAATAATGGGGTACTATTTTAAATAGGGTGGTCAAGGAAGGCCTTCCTCCCTGGTAAGGCAGTGCCTAACTGGAGACCTGAAAGAAGTGTGCACATCTTGAGGAAGAGCAATCCAATAAGAAGAAGCAGCTAGTGCGAAGGCTCTGAGATGGAAGGGTGCTTGCAATATTCCCAAAATTAATGAGGAGGGTACTATGGTAGGAGTAAAGTGTGTGTGAGGAGGATGAAAGTTGCAGATGACAAGTTGAGAGTAATAGTAATGAAGGTGGGAGGAGACAGAATCCTGTAGTGCCTTGTAGGCCTTGGTCAAAACTCTGAGTGCATGATCATGAGAGAAGAGATGCATGATCTGAATTATAGTCTGCAAAGATTACTATAGCTGCTGTACTGAAAATCAGTTGCAGGGGAGCAATGGTAGAAGCAGAATAACGAATTAGAAGATTAGTACAGAGGAAGATGGCGGTGTGGTAGGAAGGAGCAGATTTTACATCTCCCACACCCAGGGGGAGAAATAATCGCCATTCTAGGTAGGAGCTGAGCAAAGAGCCAACATTATCACGACATAACTGAAAATAGGAGATCACAAATTGTAGTGGACATTGAAAAACCCGAGGGTAAGGAGACTATGTGGATCAGCAGGGGGGACCAGGGGGATTGCAGCTCCAGACCCTGTGGCGCACCTGGGGTGGCCGCGGGGCTCCCGGGAGAGAGCTGGTTCATCCGCTTCCTCCCTGGCCAAACAAGGATGGAGCAGCACCCGGGGAAGCCAGTTTACCGGAGGGCACAGAGACAGGAGGGAGGACGAAGAGGCACCCACACAGGGGCTGTAAGCATCTACGCAAAGCCCTGGTGGAAGTGCGCAACCCACCCCGTGCATCCAAAGGCACCCACCTCTACACCTGCACCCCCAAGCCAGAGAGAGAGCATGGTTTGGTGAAAATCTCAGAAACCACAGCGTCGAAAAAGGAAAAGGCACAGGCGCTTCCCAGGACCTATGATGCCCAAGCTGTGAATTTGGGGGAAGTGGGCGCCCTTCAGGATCCAGAAAGTGCGCACCCCTGAACCCGGAAAAGGGGCGGGCGCTCCGCGGGACATCAGAACACACGGTGGTGAACTCCCAAGCTCGCACATAGTTGCACCCAGCCCCGACACACGGGTTCCTTCCGGGAGACCCAAGACGGGCTGGGGGAGAACGCGCGCACCTACACTAAGAACAGTATGTCGGAGGCTGTCTGAGTCCTGAAGGGGAACAGAGAAAAACTGTCTCCAGTTACCCCTCAGTGGGTGGAAGCCAGCTAGAAAAACCGGTTTGGCCAGTCTGGAATCAACAATAGGTGTATATGTGTTTTCTTTTTTTGCTGTTTGTTTGTTTTTTGTTTGTTTTTCTTTTTGTTTTCTTTTAATTATTTTTAAGTAAGCGTTTATCTTTTAATTCGTATGATTGTTAGATCTATTAATTCTTTATGCTTCTCCTTCTGTCACCCTAGTGTTGACCCTTCTCCCTTGCTTTCCAAATTTATCTCTTCTTCCTTCCCTCTTCTGCTTGGTTCCTTCCTCTTTTTTTTTTTTGAAACTGCAAGTACTTGCATAATTATATAATCATTATTTCTACACCTTTTACTTATATAGTATTTTGGTATTCCTCTTCTTTTTGTATAGACTTCTTTGCTTGGCTGATTGTATTGTATCATTTGATAGGTTTCCCCTGCTGTCTCATTTATAGTGTGTTGCTAATATACTGTCCTCCATTTGTGTTCCATTAGTACAATACTCTCTATTCCTGAGTACAAGGCTCAATACTCTCTATTCTTATTATCTAGATTTCATAGATTCTGTCATATGATTGTTGCTCTAATATTATTGTAAATAATAGCTATTACATACAGTTGTTAATAATTCACGTCACCCATTCCAGATCTTAGCCCACTTAACAGTTTCCTGAACTCTATTACTGTAGTGGTTAACTGTATTCTCTCACACACTTCACATATTTACTACTCTTTACTCTCACCCTACCTCAGATTCTGACTTCCCACATCCTCACTGCTTTCTAGAGTCAACTCACAATCCTTCCCTTCCCAACAAGAGTCTTATCATCTTTACATCCTTTCTAAAAAGTGGCTAGTGGGGTGG
>JAPYXV010004840.1:0-11036 GCA_028533065.1 Trachops cirrhosus
TATGGTATTTGTCTTTTACCACCTGGCTTATTTCACTTACCATAATGCTCTCCAGTTCCATCCATGCTGTCACAAAGGGTAGGAGCTCCTTCTTTCTTTCTGCTGCATAGTATTCCATTGTGTAAATGTACCATAGTTTTTTTATCCACTAATTTACTGATGGACACTTAGGTTGCTTCCAGCACCTGGCTATTGTACATGGTGCTGCTGTGAACATTGGGGTGCATAGGTTCTTTTGGATTGGTGTTTCAGGATTCTTAGGGTATGATCCCAGCAGTGGACTTGCTAGGTCAAAAGGCAGTTCCATTTTTAGTTTTTTGAGGAAATTCCATACTGTTTTCCTAAGAATAAACCTAACCAAAGAGGTAAAAGACCTGTACTTAGAAAACTACACAACACTGAAGAAAGAAATACAGGAGGACACAAATAAATGGAAACATGTACCGTGCTCATGGATTGGAAGAATTAACATCATCAAAATGTCCATACTACCCAAAGCAATTTATAGATTCAACGTGGTCCCTATTAAAATGCCATGGACATATTTCACAGATAAAGAACAAACATTTCAAAAATGTATATGGAACCACAAATGATGCTGAATAGCTGTAGCAATTTTGAGAAAGAACAACAAAGTAAGAGAGGTAACATACCTGATATCAAACTATATTATAAGGTCACTGTAACCAAAACAGTCTGGTACTGGCATAAGAACAGACACATAGATCAATGGAACAGAATAGAGAGCCCAGACATTTTGTTTTTAATTTTATTTCCTTAACATTTGTCCCTATAAAGGGAGTGGGGAGCCAATTGTAAATTGGATCTGGATAGAATTTTTGTCAGAGATTGTGTGATGTCTGTTAAAATTGCCCAAGTCCAGTTATGGTCCCTATTTGTTGTTTTTATTACCCAATTTTTTCTTCTTGAAATAACAGTACCCTTATTTTTCTCCAGGGAACCAACTTTTCTGGAACTGTTGTTGCATGTGCTTTTGGTGACACAGATTCCGGTGGTAGGAATGTAACTGTGACTGTAACAAAAATATCAGAGCATCTCCTGCTGTGAGCACTTGTTCATGGATGGATACTGTGGCCCAGTTAGCACTTCTTAGAGTCTGTGTGTCACAGGATTGAATCTTCCTTGCCTTCCCATCAACTGTCCCATGGTTTATACTCCCACCCGTGACTAAAACATGTCAGTTTCTACTGGCAGTTCCACCCTACAGATGTCTTTTCAACCAGCTGACATCTAAACAAAACATGGGCTGGCTCCATAGTGGTCCTACATCATTTTTCTTTTGTATGTTCCACTGCCATTATAACTTCTTATGAAGGCACAACTACATACATTTTCCAGGTATGTTTCCTTATGGGCCAGGATGTGTCTGCTCTCTCACTCACAGTAATGGTGTCAGTTTTGAAACCTTCCTAGCCAAAACTGAAACTTTCTATATCAAGTCTGTCCAAACCCTATGTAAACTTACATAATTACATTTCCCCAGGTCTTATGTAACCACCTTGTTTGGCTTACCTGTTCATCAAAGAAGTTACCCTCTCAGAATGCTCATCTGTTTGACTTCTCACCTGATGCTTTCCTAAAGCACTTCTCAATACTTTTCTGGATCTGGACTTCCACTCAGAATCATTCTCATTTGCTCTCTGAGCTCTTTCCTTATGTATTTCGTTAAATTTCTTCCATCTCTAATTATACTCTGTAGTCTAGTAGCAACCAAAATGTCCCCACTCTTTCCCATTCTCAACTTTAATAGCACTTGGTCTGGGATATATCTCATTTTCTCTTTCCTTTCTATCTAGTTTTGCCATTAACATCTCTGCATTCTCCTATGGCAATGGCTTTTTCTTCAGCTCACGCAGCATGACCCCTTTGTCTTTCTTTCTTTTTCTTGCCCTTCTTATTCAGATTGTAAATGCTAATTACACTCCTTCCCAAATGTTCAAGCAAACATAATCCTACAATGAGAGCTTGCTGGGCATGTAACTTTTTAATAATTTTTCCAGGTTTTTTTTTCAGAAAGAGATATCATAAATCCCTTCGTTTTTAAGAAGTAAGTCAATATTTCTACTCTCTCTGAAATACTTCAAAATACTTCTCTGGGGCAAACAGAATTAGTTATGCAGTATAACCATTCCATAGCCTTGGTATGAGATATATATCCAGAAGGTATCCAGCCATGTAATAGGAAAAATAGAGACATTTATTGAAGAACATACAAGATATATGAATCATTGTACATAGGACATAATGATACCTTAGTCCCCTTCAAAGTAGGCACCTTGGGACCTCACACAGTTCTCCCCCTGTATTTATTTGCCATCAGCAGCCCCATCATATTTTCCTGAATCTCATTGACGCTCTTAAATCTCTTCCTTTTCAAAGGGGATTTTCACTTTGAGAAAAGCCAGAAGTCACAAGGTGCCAAATCTGGGCTGTAGGGGGACTGAATCACCTGGATGATTTGATGTTTTGCCAAAAAATTCTATAGAAGATGTGATGCATGAGTGGGCCTGTTGTTGTGATGAAGCTGCCAATCACCAGCTGTCCATAGCTGTGGCCTTCTGAATCATCCAAATACTTTCCATGGAGGAATGTTCAAGTTTAATGCAAAATCTGGTGCAGATCCATTGCTCTACTTGCTCAGTCACTTTGAATGCCATGGCCCACAGGCTACATGGTCACTCAATGGTGTCTACTGCCCCTACTGACTAGTACAGTGAAGTTGTCATTGTTCACACATGTGCATTCCAGTCTACTCTCCTTGGCTGCCAGGTTATATCAATGTCGTGCAAACCATTCTCAGTATATTAACAATGGCTGGACATTTTCCAAACACACCTTGTGTGTGTGTGTGGTATGTGTATATCTATATCTATATCTATGTCTATAGATCTAGATCTATAGATCTAGACGTTCTTAAAACAATAGAAAGTTGCAAGTAAAGTACAAAGAACATTTTTTACCTCAATCATTTGACAGTAAATAGTTGACATAATTTCCCATTCCCCTGAATACTTTAGTGTGTATTTCCTACAATCAAGTATATTCTACATAGCCACAATACAATAACAGAATTAGGAAATTAACTTTGGTATATGATGACCACATGATCCTTAGACTTTATTCAAAATGCCAAATAATCCACTGCTGAATGTCCTTTATACTGAAAGGATCCATTTCAGAATCATGTGTTACATTAAGTTGTGTGTTTCATCAGTTTCCTTTAGTCTGAGACAACTTCTTGGTCTTTTGACTTTTATGGCCTTTTATGCTTTTCAATATTACAGGCTGGTTATTATATACAATGTCTCTCTATTTGGATTTTCTGATGGTTTCTCATGGTAAGATTCAGTTTATGGCTCTTGGCAAGAATATCACTAGGTGATGCTGTGCTCATCTTAGTGCAGCCTATCAGGTAGTACACAATTTCTATTTAGTCCATTACTGGTAATGTTGTCTTTTTAAAAAACTATTTTATTAATTGTGCAGTTGTCCTGATTTTTCCTCCTTTGCCCCCATACCCAGTACCCCCTACTCCCATCAGACAATTCCCCCACCTTTGTTCATGTCCATGGGTCATGCGTATAATTTCTTTGGCTACTCCATTTCCTATACTGTTCTTTACTCCCACCATGGCTATTCTGTAACTGCCTGTTTGTACTTCTTAATCCCCTCATCTCTTCACCCACTCCCCCACAATCCCCTCCCATGTGGCAACCATAACGATGCTCTCCATGTCCATGATTCTGTCTCTGTTCTTGTTTGCTTAGTTTGTTTTTAGATTCAATTGTTATAGATATGTATTTATTGCTATTTTATTGTTCATAGTTTTGGTCTTCTTTTTCTTAAATAAATCCTTTTAACATTTCCTATAATAATGATTTAGTGATGATGAACTCCTTTAGTTTATTGTTATCTGGGAAGCTCTTTATCTGCCCTTCCATTCTAAATGATAGCTTTGCTGGGTAGAGCAATCTTAGCTATAGGTCCCTACTTTCCATGACTTTGAATAATTCTTGCCAGTCCCTTCTAGCCTGCAAAGTTTCTTTTCAGAAATCAACTCAAAGTCTTATGGGAACTCCTTTGTAGGTAACTCTGTCCTTTTTTCTTGCTGCTTTTAAGATTATCTCTTTATCTTTAACCTATGGCATTTTAATTATGATGTGTCTTGGTGTGGTCCTCTTTGGGTCCATCTTGTTTGGGACTCTCTGTGCTCCTTGGACTTGCATGTCTATTTCCTTCACCAAATTAGGGAAGCTTTTCCCATTATTTTTTCAAATAGATTTCCAATTTCTTGCTCTTTCTCTTCTCCTTCTGGCACCCCCATGATATAAATGTTGGTTTGCTTGGAGTTGTCCCAGAGGCTCCTTACACTATCCTCAGTTGTTTTTTCTTTTTTGGATTCTTTTTTCTTCTTGTTGTTCTGATTGGGTGTTTTTGTTTCCTTATGTTCCATATCATTGATTTGATTCTCAGCTTCATCCACTCTACTGTTGGTTCTCTGTAAATTATTCATTTCTAACAGTATATCCTTCATTTCTTCCTGGCTCATTTTTATTGAGGTCCTCACTAAGTTTCTACAGCATCCCTGTAACCAGTGTTTTGAATTCTGCATCTGACACATTGCTCATCTCCATTTGCTTTAGTTTTTCTGGAGTTTTGATCTCTTCTTTCATTTGGGTCATGTTTCCTTGTTGCCTCATTTTGACAGCCTCCCTGTGTTTGTTTCTATGTATTAGGTAGAGCTGCTGTGACTCCCAGTCTTGGTAGTGTGGCCTAATGTAGTAGGTGTCTGGTGGGGTCCAGTGGTACAGCCTCCCCAAGCTGGATACTTGAGGTGCACCCTTTGTGTGGTCTGAGTACACCCTCCTCTTGTAGATGAGACTTGATTGCTGTTGGCAGATCTATGGGAGGGATTTACCAAGGCCAGTCAGCTGGAAGGACTGACTGTGACCACTGATCACCAACCTCTGCCTTTCTTAGAGCATTGTCTGTGCACGAACAGAGTAGTGGTTCTCCAGTGTGGTTTGTAGCTGTCCACTGGGTGCACTGGCCCTGGGGTTTCCTGGGTGGTGCAGATCAGGGTCAGTCACCACCTGTGTTCTTCCCTGGGGCCACCCAACATGAGCTGCAAAGCATTCTGCAGATGTTTGCTACTTGTGCTGGGCTTGGAGGTTCCCAGGTCGGGGCAAACTGTGATCCAAAGCTGGCTACTGTTAGTGCCAGTATTGGGGCTGCTTAGCCAGAGGTACGGGGCTGAGCCTCAAGTAAAAACCAGGGCAGGGAAAATAGTGTTAGCCAGTTGATGGAATCTCAGATATGGCATGTGTCTGCCAGTTCTGCAGCTGTGTGAGGGGAGGGCTCAGAAAAAGCACAGTGGCCTCTACCCTCCTTTCTGTCTGGGAGAAAACTGTCCTGCAGCTCTCACCATGATGCCAGACCCTTTAGTTCTTCCCTGTAAGCCACTGGTTCCTTTCAAGCTTCTATCCTGGCACTGGAGCTCAGAGGGAGTGAGTCTGAGTAAGTTTGGCACAGGTCCTTTCAGAGGAACTGCCAGGGAGTCCTGTAGTTTTTTTCACTGACTCCAATCCTGCTGGCTTTTATAGCGGAGGTTGTAGAGACTTACCTTCCTGCTCTGGAACACTGATATGGGATGCCTAGTGTGGGGCTGGGACTCCTCACTCCCAAGATATCCCTCCTGATTTTTATCCAACACATGTGAGTATGAGACTTGCCCATTCTATGTCTCTGCCTCTCCTACCAGTCTGGATTGATGTGGTTTCTTTAGTTCCATAGTTGTTGAATTTCTATTCATCTCAATTTCTGACAGTTCTGAGTGATGGTTGGTCTGTAGTTTAGTTGTGATTTTGATGTGATTGTGCACGGAAGTGAGCCACATTTACATACACCTCCATGTTGACCCGCCAGCCTGGTATTATTATCTTTGAGCACTTAATTAAGGTACCTTAAGTCTTAAGTCTTCCAGGCTTCCCCAATGTAAGCTACTCTTTTGTACTTTGTAACTAATAAGTATTTTGTGGAAGGATATTTTGAAGCTGTCTTAGTCCATTTGGGTTGCTATAACAAAATACCAGAGACTGGGTGGCTTATAAACAACAGAAATTGATGTCTCACAGTTCTGGAGGCTGGAAGTCCAAGGTCATAGTGTTAGCATGGTTGGGTGAGGGCCCTCTTCTAAGTTTCAGACTTCTTGTTGTATCCTTATATGGTAAAATGGACAAGGGATCTCCCTCAGGTCTGTTTTATAAGGGTACCAATCACATTTATGAAGGTTTTGCCCTCATGACCTAATCATCAAATGTCAACACACTGAGCATTAGGATTTCAACACATGAATTTTGGGGAACACAAATATTCAGACCATAGCAGAAACTAAAACCAGAAAAGACACTGGCATTCGGGCTGCCTGTCACTGCTGAACACAATAAGCAATGACAGGGATTGAATCTTTATGGGCGCTTTATTCAGATGGCCAGCGATCTGAGAAGATGGGTTCATATCCTAACAGACCATCTTACCTTCTCTTTTTAGGCTAGACCTTTTATAAGGGGGTGGGGGAGGACAAACAAGGTGAGGTGAGGGCTTTGAGATTCAGAAGCTGCAACATTCCTGTCCTGGGCAGTTAGCTGTTCCCAGGGGTGGGTGGTTGACTGTCTGTCCTGGGAACACAAAGACCCAGATGCCTCCACTTGTCCCCAGGCGGTAATCTTTAGCAGTGCCCCAGGAGGTCAGCTGTTTTTCTAGGAGCCAGGATGGGCCTTATCTATCTGTAGTTTCTGAAACAAAAGCTTTAACATATATGTTACTTGCTAGGCTTATAACTTTTTACCTTAAACAAAAATTTTCCAACTCTTAAGTCCTCTATCATGCCCACTGTTAGTATTAAACTATCTCATATCTATGAGATCAGCTTCATATGGAAGTATTCATTTTGTTGTTGGGCATGTAACTTGGCATTGGACTGTCCAGTGGGGGTTTAGAGACACACTTCATTGCAGACCCACATAAGGGGGCACGTTGTATGCAACAACAGCTATGATACTGAAGAAAATGACAAGGATAAAAACAATAAATGCCTCTCAAAGACCAGGTATACTAGGCAGCCAGGAGGTTAGTTTAGGCAAGTCAATACCAAAGAATCCCTCTTCTGTTTTATATTGGACATCACTTCATTTACTTGATTTACTTTATGCTCTATGAGCTATAACCTATCATTTAGGTTAAATCAGCAGAGTGCTTTAAATTCCTCACATCCATGGTTATGCCTTAAAAGAAGGTAGTCTATAGCTGCACGATTCTCCAGTACTGCTTCTCCAACTTGTCCTAGTTCTTGACTAATGGCACTGATGGCTTGTGAGGTGGCATTCAAAGCTTTTGCCATAGCGCAGGCTAATCTGCTTATTTCTACATTCAAATAGGTTACCATGGCTGGCATTACAAATATGGTTAAAGACACATATTCAGCAGGGCTAAAAAAGCATGAGTCACTGTTACAATCGGGTCTAAGTGATAGATCCTGTCGAACCTGGGTCAGGTGGGGCTTCTGAGGCATAAACACTGTCAGCCTTCCCAGAGAGCATGGTCCCCCCAAATTATTTGTGGAACATAAGAATAGACAGTCATTCCACATATCACAACCCATCCTGTGGGAAATTTAGCATGAACGTAAGCTTAAGATATGCCAGTGGTGGTGGTGCAATTCATCTTCACACCTGCTGAGAGCACAGAACAGTTTTAGTAGTTGACAAAAGTTGCACACTCTCTAGCTGGGGTTCCGTCAGTGACCTTCGATGAAAACATTTCCCTGTCCTTTATGGTTACCACTTGTCCCCAATTATAAATATCAGAGTAAGTCATTTTTTTATGGTATGCTCAAACACAGTATAATTTCTAAGGCTTTCCAAGGGAGTACAAACATGTATAAGACATGAAGTGAAGATATTTTCAACATACGTTCCTCCTGCAAAGGAAAAGTCAGAAATATTCAGATCACTTTTTACTAAATATGCCCAAATAAATGTGAATGGAATAAGTTGTCTATAACAAGGGGTTAAACAAGAGGTAAAGAAAAGAACATAAGTCATTGTTTTTAGAAGATGACTTTCAGATCTTTCCTCCAGTGCTTTCTTTACTCTGGTGTGATGAGTCCAAGGTTTTATTTATACCAGCTTTACCATGGTGGAGTGTGGTGAGAAGTATGTCCCAAAGTCCAGTCCACGTTTCTTCTAGTTGGCTCTCTGGAGATGCTGTCACCCAAATCTTGAGTGGCACCTTGTCTGCAGGCTCAAAGGAATGCAGGAAACCTATGGAGGAGAAGTCTTTAATAAAGGCAAGGTCATTTATCACAGCTAAGGTCTGACTTAATTGTTGTACATATTTCTTTACTTTCATTTCTTGATCTATATATGTATCTGCCATCCCAATTGTGGCCTGAAATAGCCACCCATACACAATTTCATAGGGACTTAACTGAATCCCACTTTGAGGAGCCACTTTTATCCTGAGCAGGGCAATAGGCAAGGCTTCATCCCAATGGAGATGAATTTCTTGACACAGTTTGGCTATATTTTTCTTCAATGTGTGATTCATCTTCTCTGCCTCCCCAGAAGCCTGAGGTCTCCATGCTGTGTGGAGTCTCCACTTAATTCCTAAAATTTACTAACCTATGTGTAATTTCTAAAACAAAAGCAGGTCTGTTATCACTCTGGATGCTGCCAGGGAGGCCAAAGTGAGGGATTATTTCCTCCAGTTAAGCTTTCACTTCCTCCAAGAATTTCTCCATTCTAGTAGGATAAGCTTCTACCCATCCTGAAAAAGGTGCCAACAAAGACTAACAGATATTTCTACTCTCAGACCCTTGACATCTGAGTAAAGTCTATTTGCCAGTCCTCAAGTGGACACTGTCCTTGGTATTTCTTTTTTCTCTCCTTTGATGGGGTTCTGTTTTGGGGTTCTCCTGGCACACAACACATCTAGCAATTGCTTTTCTTATGACTTTAGAAATTCTAGGACCTATGAGCCACAGTTTGATATAGGTGGTTAGTGAGTCTTTCCATAGTGTGTGGCCTCATGCAAATGCTTCATGACTGGCTCTACTAAATGTTCAGGAAAACAGTATAGCTCCTTTCTTATTCTTTTTCCATCAACTATTAGGACTTTCTTCAAAACTCCAACCCTTAGCTTTCTCCAAGTCTGCAGTCGAATATTCAGGGTCAAATTGTGACAAGTCCAGAACAGGTACCAAAGGCGTTATAAACATTCTGTTAGCAGCCTCTTTTGCTGCCCATTCAGCCAGATTGCTTCCTCTAGCCACTTTAGTATCCTCTTTCTGATGCCTGGGGCAGTTATGCACTGCCCACCTGTAAAGGTACCTGAACAGCCTCTAATAAGTTTTAAATTTCTGCTGCATGCTTAATATCCTTTTTATTTGGAGGCTAACAGTTCTTTTTCCTTCCAGATGGAACCGTGCGCATGCAAAATTAGGAGAGCTTACCTTGAGTTGAACCACACTTTCACTCTTTTCACGCAACGGTTCCAGTGCCCTCGTCAGTGCAATCAGTTCAGTTTTCTGAGCAGAGGTTCCCAGCAGCAAGGCCTTGGCCTCCACTACTCCTTCAAGTATTACAACTGCATACCCAGCCTTTCTGTTTCCTTTGTCCATATAACTGCGCCCATCTGTATAGAGAGTCCAGTCTGCTTCTTCTAAAGGATGGTCCTGTACATCAGTTCTGCTAGAATACATTTCATCTGTCATTTCAGCACAGTCATGTATTCATGTAGCCGAGTCAGACTCTGGGAGAAGAGAAGCAGGATTTACCACAGTTTTGAGGGAGATGTTGGGATTGTTGAGAAGAATGGCTTGGTGCCTGCCCATTCTTCCAGCAGTGAGCCACATGTTTCCCCTTTGCTCCAGCAGGCTCAACACTTGCTGGGGCTCATAACTGGTATAGGCTGTCCCAAGGAAAACTTTTTCAGCTTCCTGGAAGAGCTTGAAGGTGGCTGCCACTCTCAAGCAGGCTGCCACCCCTGGACAGTGTGATCTAATTTCCTTGACAGTTGTGAGATGGGCTGCAGATGTCACTAATCATTTGGGTGAGGAATTCTAGGGCAACACTCTGTTTCTCACACATATATTACACATATTATTGAAAGAGCTTCAGTAGGTTTGAAAGCCCCAAGTCTGGTGCTGAAGCCAGGTGCACTTTCAGGGACTCAAAAGCCTGAGTGCACTCCTTTGTCTATTCTAAAGGGCTATATTCTGGTCCCTTCAGACTCATATGGTGGTTTTGCAATGAGCCCAAGTTTGGAATCCAAATGCAGCAGTCACTTGCCATCCCCAGGAATCTCCTTAAATGTTTCCTGGTGTTGGGAGGGGTCCTCTGTGGACTTTTGTTGCACCGCCTGCACCATACTCAGACTTTTCTGCTCAGGGACGCCTTTCCCCATTCCCTCAAGGAGGCATCTTTTATACTGCTCTAAGAGAGGAAGGCCATCCCCAATTAGGTCGCAGTTGGACTTGGTTGAAGGTGTTGCCCTGGGGAGGCCCAGAGCCCCATCTGGATTTTCCTGGTGTAACCTCCGAGCCTCTTCATTTGCTTTATCCAACACCAGCCTCTGCTCATCCCCCGTAAGCAAGATATTTAATAAGGCTTGTTTGTCTGCCCAGTTGGGATGATGGGTGGCAAAAACTGATGCAACCAAATCAGTCATTTTAGTAGGATCATTTCTAGAAGAAGGGTATGAGCTTTTCCAGTTTAACAGATCCAATGTAGAAACAGAGTATGTGCCCAGTATATCCAGCAGGCTGGCCCTCTGACCCTACTCCCACTGGAAATCTCTGCGAAGGATATTGCCCTGCCCCGGTAGGGGCTTTTCCTCCACCAAATTTGGTTCCTTGACCGATTCCAGATGGCAATGCCAGTTAAGGCACACTTTCCCCAGTTCCCTCAGCCAAGTAGATCCCCTGGGGCTGTGGGAACTCTGACCAGCTCACAGCA
>JAPYXV010004841.1:0-11035 GCA_028533065.1 Trachops cirrhosus
ATGCCTCCCACCCAGCCCCACCCACATCTGTGGCCCCCTTTCACCTCCAGCCCAGTCCCACCTCTGACCTTAGGCCCCACCACTCATCTGTAGGTTTGATGTTTAGCGGTCCATTGAAACAAAGCCAGCCAGGAATCAGGCTGCTTGAGGACATGCAGTGTAATGAAGAAATACATTAATATGTATACTTTATAAAATTAAAGACAACTCTGAAAAAGAATTTCTTCAGACAATAAAAAGGAAAGACACAAACTGGGAGAAAATATGAATTACCTAAAACATGGGGTGAAAAAAGATCGAAAGTGAAAGAATGGGAAAAGATACACAGGATGGTGCAAAAGCAGCTTTACAGCTGTTCACATGGAAAATAATGTCATAATTATTAAATAACACGACAACAATAAACTTTGTTTCTCGTATTCACAACTCTAAACCTACTTTTGCCCCACCCTGACTTACGCAAACATAAACCACATGAAAATTACATAATAACATGCGGTGGACTTCAAGGTAACAATCATTGTTGTGGAAAAATCACTCACACGCAGCTGGAATGGTGGAGCACAAACTTTATTACGTGTGGGCTCAGAGGGGTTAAGCAACCTCCAAATCCTGAGCGACGAGCTGTGGATTTATTTAGACTTTTATAGGCGAAGAGCAAGTTACAGAGCAGAAGACAGTAAATCTTGTTTCAGGGTCAGGGACTAATAAATTTAGTTACAGAGACAGCGACTAATTCGGCTAAGTTTTCAAGAACAACAATAAAAAAAGCAGTTTCAAAAAGCAATAAACAATAAAGACAGCTGGTTATTTTCTTATCTAAGACTCTACTCCTACTGAAACGTTACAAAATTCATGTCAACTTGACACTTCTTTGATCTTTAGCCTGCTTCATTCCCCCCTTTGATGCTTAGACAGCATTTTTGCTTGCCTCAGCATCACTCATCTGCAATTTTTGATATTGATATTGCTGAAGGGAAAGTATCTTTGTTGTCGCTTTCCAAACTACCGTAGCTTCTAGCTGTTGTACCAGGGTTCGGAGCAGACATGGTCTTAAGGTCAGAACCAAGAATAATATTAGAAGTGGGCCGAGGATCGGGGTCAGCGAGGAAAATAAGGTAGACTGCCACCAGGTAGTATCCTGGGAGGAGTAGTCTGAGGTCTTTAGCCTCTTCTGTATTTCTTTTAATTTATTTATGCTTTCTTCTACTACTCCACTCTCATTAACATAGTAGCAACACTCTTCCTGTAAAAACAGGCAGGTTCCTCCCTTTCCCTCAGTAAGCAAGTCTAGGGCCCGACGGTTCTGCTGGGCTACTCGTGCTAGCGAAGTAATCTGTCGCTGCAGTGATACCATGGAGTTGGCTGCAGCCTCCATGGCCTCGTTTAACTCATCCCTTAACTGTTGTTTTGACTGGAGACTTATGGCTAGTCCAGTTCCTCCTATGCCGGTACTGGCTATGGAGGTGGCGAAGCTGAGTCCTACCAGTAGTGACAGGAACACTGCCCGTTTCTCCCTCCTGGGGGTGAGAAGGGCACCTAGTTCCCCGGGCTGGTAGAGAATTAACTGGGGAGCTAGGGCCACTAGATGGCAAGGCTTGCCGTGTGTGCAGTTGTAGATTTGGGAGAGAGTCCCGTTGCTCCAGAAAAAGAGTCCAGGCGGGCTCTTCAGGAAGGTGGAGGACACTCTGCTGCACCAGGTCTCATTATATTGTGTCCCATTTACCAGGTAGAGGGGGACTCGAGAAAGAGCTGGTGATCCCTCTGGCGGATTGCTAGTGGCGATGGGAGTCCCAGATACTGGGACAGCTGTCAAGGGTGATCTGGTTAAGGAGGCACATAGGAAGCAGTCAGTGTAGTTCCCTGGGCTAGACAAATTTAACAGCTCTGCCCCTTGCTGTATCAGGTTTACCCCTGAAAAGGGCTTTCCTGGATCTCGGAACTGTCTTGCGATTTCTTTTTCCTTTTCAGCGATTGTCTGCTGTGCCTGCTGGATCAATTTTGGGCCCGAGAAGGTTACTTCTTGGGCCTTATATATATATATATATCTCCTACTGGCCCAGAGTGGAGACTACTGACATAGAGTTTTCCCCTTGCTCCTCTTTCCCATATTTTGTCATCTGGGTTCTTTATAGCTACTGATATTTCTCTGCCATTTGTAACGTGGGCCTGGCAGCCTCAGTATGGGCAACCCCCATAGATCTCTGGCCACCTTTTACAGTAGTCTTGGGTCTACTAGGAAGCATATGTAGGGATTTCTAAACCAAACCCACCTGTTTAGACTTTTCAGATTCTGTGAAGGGAGTGTAATTACTGTGCCAGGTTTACAATTATTCTTTGGACAGGGGTGCACTTTAACATTGTGTGTGATGACATTGTCTCCCTCCTTATATGTTTCCTTGACATAGAATTTCCATGGGGCGCCTCTCTCATCAGCCCCTAATGTTGGTCCGATCAGGGTAATTAAGATTAATAGATACATAATATTACAGAAAACAATAAACCCCTAGTAAAGTTGAGACCATACAATAAAACAAAATTGCTATCCCAATGTGCTCTCCTAGCATCCACTCTTCAGGCGTACTGGATGCTAGTCCTGTTCCCAAGATCCTGGCTACCAGCACGATTGGGACTAGAAATTCAGCTGGGCATTTGTCCATCTTAGTCCGCCGACACTACTTCCCACCGGTCTGTTGTGGCTGGCTCGCGTTGTCTCAGCCTCAGTGGGCGCAGCGAGGCTGGCTCGGCGTCATCTCCTCGTGGTGGGTCAGGCTCAGCAGCTGCCTTCACTCGGGAATGGTAGATCCACGGTGTTATTCCTGCAACCTTTAAAGCAGTAGGAGTGGTTAAAAGTACTAGATGGGGGCCTGTCCATACAGGTTGGAGGGGTTCCCTTTTTCAGTCTTTTACCCATACATATTGTCCTGGCTGGTGGGGGTGCGCTGGCCCCCCTTGGGGTTTTGGTTTGAACCCTAATCGGGCTTCTCTTATCTGATCTAGGGTTTTTCCCAGCTGCTTTAAATATTCTCTCTGCCTCATCTCTCCCTGTACTGACATATTGGTGCCTCCTATTATCTTTGTTATAGGAGTGGGCCTTCCATATACTAATTCATAGGGGGTATATCCTGCCTACTTCGGGGTGCTTCTTACCCGGAGTAAGGCTATCGGTAGCAAATCTGTCCAGGGCAATCTAGTTTCCTGGCAGAGTTTTGCCAGGGTCTCCTTTAATATCCTGTTCATTCTTTCTACCTTTCCTGAACTCTGGGGCTGGTAGGCGGTGTGTAGCTTCCACTTTATGTTTACTGCCTTAGCTAATTCTGGTACCACCTGGGAAACAAAAGCTGGTCCATTGTCACTCTCTAAGCTTAAGGGCAGTCCATGTCGGGGAATTATTTCTCTGAGTAGGACCTTGGCTACTTCTCTGGCCTTCTCTGTTCTGGTGGGGAAAGCTTCGACCCAACTCGAAAAAGTACATATTAGAACAAGTAGCTATTTGTATCCCCGGCTTGGCTTCACTTCTGTGAAGTCTATTTGAAGGTTTTCTAGGGGCTGGGTCCCCTGATGTTGTATCCCGGGTGGAACCCGGTTGTTCCCTGATGCATTGTTCCTGGCATGTTACACACCTGGCTGCAGTACTAGCGCACAGCGTGGCAAGGTTAGGTATACACAAATACCTCCGGAGCAAGTTTTCTAGCGCCGTTTTCCCCAGATGGGTCAGGGCATGACAGTTCTGGGCCACCTGCCCTGCTTGGCTCTGGGGCACGTAAATCCGCCCGTCGGGGAGCCTCCATAGGCCTTCTGAGGTCCTGGTCGCCTTAGCCTGTTTGGCCCATTGCTCCTCAGCTGGTTGATAGTCCTGGTTACTTAAAGGGGAGCTGATTAGGGGACCTGCGATGGACCTCTGGGGGCTTTGCCTTCTGGTGGCCTCTTTTGCTGCCTGATCTGCAAGCCGGTTCCCCACGGCCTCCTCTGCATCGCCTTTAGCATGCCCCTTGCAGTGGGTTACCGCTACCTGGGTTGGCTCCCATACTGCCTCCAAGAGTCGGAGGATCTCAGTCTTATTCTTTATTTCCTTTCCCGCAGCAGTCAACAGCCCTCTCTGTTTATATATCGCCCCATGTATATGGGAGGGTGGCAAAAGCATATTTGGAGTCAGTATATATATTGACCCTTTTCCCCTTACTCAGCTCTAAAGCTCGAATGAGGGCATAAAGTTCGGCTCTCTGTGCCGACCACCCGGAGGGTAGGGGCCCTGCTTCAAGGACCTGGTCTCTGGTGGTCACAGCGTACCCAGCGATCCGCTCTCCCCTCTCGGTCAGCGAACTACTCCCGTCCGTGTACAGCTGGAGGTCCCATTGGGACAGAGGCCGGTCCTTTAGATCCGGCCGACTGGCATACACCTGGTCCGTGACTTCGCAGTCGTGATCTGGCTCTCCAGTTTCTGAGGGCAGGAAGGTGGCTGGGTTGATCTTTCGCACTGTTTTAAGGTGCACCTGGGGATTTTCTTGTAAAATTCCTTGGTATTGGGTGAGCCGGTGATTGGACAGCCACCGGTGTCCTTGGCCCTCTAGGAGGCTATGTACTGCATGTGGTACAAAGAGGTTTATCTCCTGTCCCAGGGTGAGTCTGTCCGCCTCCTGGAGGAGGGTGACAGCGGTCACTATGGCCCGCAAACATGGGGGCCATCCGGCCGCCACATCATCCAGCTGCTTTGAGAGGTAGGCTACTGGGCGTTGCCACGGCCCGACCTCCTGAGTTAGGACCCTGAGAGCCACCTTCCCTTTTTCATGGACATAGAGGGAGAGAGGCTTGTCAGGGTTAGGCAGGCCAAGGGCTGGAGCGCTTACTAAGAGTTCTTTTATTCTTTTAAAAGCGTCCTGCTGCTCTGCTCCCCATTCGAATGGAGCAGTTTCTGGTCCTTTAAGGGCTTGGTATAGTGGTCTTACAATTTCTGCGTACCCCGGGATCCATATCCGACAAAACCCTGCAGCCCCTAGAAACTCTCAGAGTTGCCTTCTGGCGGCAGGAGTAGGCTGTTGGCTGATTATAGCCCTCCTCTCTGCTCCTGAGGCTCTCTGTCCTTTACTTATCCGAAAACCCAGATATCGGACTTCTTTCTGGCAAATCTGGGCCTTTTTCCTGGACACCCGGTATCCTTTGGTGGCTAGGAGCTGGAGTAAGGCCCGCGTACCTTCTTGACATTCCCTTTCCCCTGGGCCTGCTAATAGCAAGTCATCTACATACTGGAGTAGGACCAGGCGGGGATGTTCCCCTGAAAATGACTGCAGGTCCCGGGCTAACGCCTCACTGAATATAGTGGGGGAGTTCTTAAAGCCCTGGGGTAGCCTGGTCCAGGTCAGTTGGGTTTTGGCACCGGTGTGTGGGTCCTCCCACTACCGAAAGGTCCTCCCGCTATCGAAAGCGAATATCGGCTGGCTTGCAGGGGCCAGGGGAATACAGAAGAAAGAGTCCTTTAGGTCGAGGAAAGTAAAATATGAGGCAGCTGGGGGCAGCTGGCTCAGCAGGGTGTATGGATTGGCACCGTGGGGTGTAGAGTCAGGGCGACCTCATTGACAGCCCTAAGGTCCTGAACTGGGTGATACCCTGACCCATCTGGCTTCTTCACAGGGAGGAGCGGCGTGTTCCACTGTGATTGGCATGGTATTAATATTCCCTCAGATAGGTACTTGTTAATTGTCCCCGAAATGCCTAGCCGGGCCTCTTTGGGTAGGTGATATTGCTTCAGGCAGCGGGGCTGAGCCCCTGGCTTTAAGTCTATTATCACTGGGGTGCATCCGATGGCAAGTCCTGGTGGGTTCCCCTCTGCCCAGATATCAGGGAATTCTCCCACAAGGGGGTCCAAATCGGGGGGTCCCTTATCCTTCTCATGGATCCGGTATTCTTCCTCCCGGGGCATGACAAGAGCGATTATGCTGGACTTGCCTAATTCTAGCGTGGCTTGCCCGCAAGTGTGGAAGGCCACCCGGGCCGCTAATTTGCTTAAAAGGTCTCTGCCTAGGAGGGGTACAGGGCACTCAGGCAGATAGAGGAATTCGTGGCGGACTCGGTGTCCCCCAAGTTCGACTGTCCGGGCGGGCCTGGCAAAATCTTTTCAATTCGTTGGATTGCCCCGTGGCCCCTATAACAGAAACCTCTCAGCCTGATGGCGGGGCTACGGGTGCTGTGACTACAGAGTGCTCTGCCCCGGTGTCTACCATAAAGTCCAATGATTGGCCCCCTACTTTTGCTCTGACCATAGGCTCGTGGGGCCAAGTTTTATCGAGCCCGGTCTGGCTCATTCAGTATCCAGTCCTGCCAGGCTGAGGATACCCGGGGCCAGGGGAGGTGGAGGAGCTTCCTTTTTCTTTCGGTTTGGGCACTCTCGCTTCCAGTGGCCTCTTTCCTTGCAATAAGCACACTGGTCCTTTTCTAGCTTAAAATGTCCCTTCTGCCCTCTCTTTGGTGGGCCCTTTGTTGGGGCCACCAGGGCAGCTGCCAATAAGACCACCTTCTTCTTCTGTTTTTCTAGGACCGCTGCCTCCACTGCCTCTTCCCGATTGTTATAGACTTTATTAGCTACCTCCACCAGCTGGCTGATATTCATACCGGCAAATCCCTCTAATTTCTGCAGTTTCTTTCAGATGTCAGGGGCCGATTGGGAGACAAAAGCCACGTTTACCATTCTCTGGCTATCTGGGCTTTCGGGGTCAAAAGGAGTCTAAACTCTACATGCTTCGTTGAGGCTCACCAGGAAGTCCCCCAACATTTGTCTGCCCTTTGCATTATGTTCAAGAACTTGGCCATATTTATGGGTTTTCTAGCCCCAGCTCGGACTCCCTGCAGTATTGCCTCCCGATAGCATTCCAAAGCCGCCCTTCCCGGTTCAGTATTATGATCCCAATCTGGCTGTTCCTCCGGTGCAGCCATGCGCCCATACTGTAGGGGGTCTAAGGTCCCGGCAGGGGCATGGGTCTCCAAGTACCGATGAGTTTCCAGCAGGATTTTCCGCCTCTCCTCAGTATTAAATAGCGTGAACAGGAGTTGACGGCAGTCATACCAGGTGGGTCGATGTGTCTACACTATGGATTCCATTAAGTCTATCAGAGCCTGTGGCTTCTCTGAGTATGAGGGAGTGTGGTGCTTCCAATTAAGGAGATTGGTGGTAGTAAAAGGCTGGTAACAGAATACCATGGGCCCCGGTGTTAGGGTGCCATCGTCAGTGATCTGTACAGGCTCCTGAGTCTCCCTCAATGGCATCTGTAGGGCCTGGTGGTGCCTGAGCCTGGCTGCAATGCAGGGGGTGGTTCTACCTGGTCGGGGTTCCTGTGGCCTGCGAACTTGGAGAGGTGACACCGATGGTGGCGGGGTGTCTGGTCCGGGGGGAGCCGATGGGAGTTCACCATACAGGGGTGGATATGTGGGTGGATCATCGTCCAGGTGGCCCTGATGGATGGAGTGTTTGGGCTGTTTGGGCCCCTGGGACACTAGAATGGATGTCTCGGCTCGTGGCTTCCTCCCACAGCTTGGCCGATTTTCCCCTGGTGCAGCTATGCTAAACTGCTTCGGGGCCGTCCCTGCACACTGTTGGAGCCATTTGGGCATGTCCTGTGCTAACTCCTGCCATCTGTCAACATAGGCGTACTGGTCAGGGTATCCTGGCTTCCCAGTTACTTTCAGATGTACTGCCCGAATTATGCTTAAATTCAGGGTGCCCTCAGGGGGCCAGCCTACCCCAAAGGTGGGCCATTCCGACGAACAAAAAGTCTGCAACCAGCCTGGGTCTAAGGAGGGATCCTGTCCCCGAAATCGGCTGAAATTCTGGAGCATACTATCTAAAACCATTGAGGGTCCTCCTCCCATGATTCCTCCCTCTTGGCGCAGACAAACAAAGGGTGGGGGAAAATCAGACGGCCGCCTGGCCTGCCCTCTCGAGAGGTTTCAGTCGATCTCGGCTAAGGCTGCCCCAGCAGAATTCAGGGTTAACTGCCAGCCATTATGCCGTATGATCTGACACCGGAAACGCAGGCTAAGGCTCACTGAGACCCCGTAAGCTGTCAGGCTCCTGGGGTCACAAGCACAAGACACACAAATACTCTCACTCATTCCTTCCGAAGTTATACATTTCCTCCCCCGAATGGAGCCTGGTGACCCAGTTGCCTGGGTCTCTGGTGACTCAGTTGCCTGAGTCCCTAGTAAGTTTGAGAGGTAGCTAATCTCTCCCTGGTTTCGGGTCCGGTCCCCGGGGCACTTACGATGATGGCGCCTCTGGCTTTGTGGTCCGTCACTCCCCTGTGGCCCAGGTCCTGGAGCGACCAGGGGTCCAGCGCCAGGGACCCCGTTCCAGGAAGCCCGAAATCACCGGGGCACGTGCTCCTCCCTCTGGGCTGGGCTCCCGCCGGAGCCCCCGCTCGGCTACCATCACCGGAGGCAAGCCGCCTGCTCGTGTGAGGTCGTTTCCTGGTCAGGGAACCAAAATGTTGCGGAAAAGTCACTCACACGCAGTTGGAATGGCGGAGCACAAACTTTATTACTCGTGGGTTTAGAGGGGCCAAGCAAACCTCCAAATTCTGAGCGATGAGCTGTGGATTTAATTACACTTTTATAAGTGAGGAGCAAGTTACAGAGCAGGAGGCTATAAATCTAGTTACAGAGGCAGGAGCTAATTAAGTTTTCAAGGACAGAAAGCAATAAACTATAAAGACAGCTGATTATTTGCTTATCTAAGACTCTGCTCCTACTGAAGCGTTACAAAATTCATCTTAACTTGACACTTCTTTGATCTTAGCCTGCTTCAAAGTTATATTTACGTGCTCAAAATGAAGTAAGGACCAGAAACACTTTTCCCACTTTATCCCATGAAAGCCAGGAGCAGCTACACTGACCCGGCTCTGTGGACCCCTGTCCTCAAATTTGAGGTGTTATTTTTACGCAAAATACTTGTAGGTTTTTTCAGTATTTTTAAATTTATTTAGTTTTGTTTGGTCTTCTCTTCCTATTTCTGAAATGTTTTTACACCTGAGTTAAACATACCTATTACTTATAACACCACTTCTTTAAGATGTGAAATTCCCCCAGTGTGTTTTCCAGTACACTTATTATGTCATTTGTTGTGTTTAAATATATGAGCCCTCTGGGACTTATTTTGTGTCTATGAATTGCGTGGTCAGAATTGACTGACAAGTTTCCCGGAATGCAATTCAGTCTTGACCGCATCCTCACTGGTTATACAGCTGTTGCTGAAAGTGGGTTTGACAAGGGAGGGCACGGAGGGGTCTAGACGAAAGTTGGGGATCCCGACTACAGTCTGATGAGACAAAGACACTTTGTCACGTGGCAGGAGGGCCATGTCCACCTTAAAGACCTTCCTGGGCTCAGAGCTCCCAGCTCCTGCAGGGCCGGTCCCTCACCAGCCACTAGAAAACTAGCCACGGAAACCGCCAAGCCCGGGTCCTCGCTGCAGGCTGCTGACAGGCGCAGGGAGAACCACAGTAGCCAATCCCCGCGGGGTGGGGCGGGCCTTCCACCAGCCAGTCCGGAACCCAGTGGGCTCCGCCCTTCTGCCCCGCCCTTTCAGCTTCTTCTGACCGCCCATTGGCCAGGAGGGCCCTGGGATCGTAGTACTGATTGGTGGATTGCTCCCACGTGGCTATCCAGGCTGGAACCTGCCTGGGGCACCCTTACTTCTCTGGAGGACGCTTGGCCAAGGTGGGCAGCAGGGTAGGGGCCGCGGGAGACTGACCGGTAAGCGGGGAGCCTTGCCATATGGAACCCTTAGCCCGAGACCTTCCAAGTCCATCCTAAGAGGCCGTAGGTGCCCTCATCCTGAGGGGGCCCCAAATCCCTTTGGCATCAAGGGTCCTGCGTCCACTAACCCGGGGGACCCCACGTCTCCTAACCCCCAACCCTTAGACCCCCAAGCAGCCTGAAAACCCCAGTTCCTCTCAGCTCGGGGCACCCTTCCTGCAGCTCGCCCAGAAAGACCAAATCTCCCCAAACTCAGAGACCCCGAGTGCCGTCGGCCTGGAAACTAACTCAGTGGTGGGGACCCGGAAGCCCCTCGATGAGACGCCCCAACTCTCCTCAGCCACAGCGGTCCGCCCCTCCTCCAGGGACTCTTACTGTCCTCAGCCTGGAAGACGCAGATCGTTTCCTGAGGGATCCCAGGCCTCAGCCTGAGAGACGGCGGTCTGCCGGACACTGCGCCTGCGTCTCGTGCGGGCTTCTCCGGACCCCGGGGGCGCCTCCGAGCGCTTCCCTGGGAAACGTGCTTCCCGAGCCGCCACAGGCCCTGCCGACCGGCCCCTAGGACACCCAGGCCGCAGCCTGCGGGGCCGGGGTGGTGGGGGGCGGGGCCGGGGCGGCGGGAACAGGGCGCCCCCACCAGCGGGTCTGCGGCTGCGCGGCCGGTGCCCTATCCAGCCCCTCCTCCCGCAGGGCCCCGCGTCCCCCTCTCCGGGCATCCTGCCAACCGGGAGGAAGGCCGGTACTGGAACGTGAAGAGGAACTGAGAGGCGCTCACCAGCCCAGGTAGAGCGCAGGCGCTGGGCCAGCTCCCCCCGCGTGCACACCGATGGGGAATTTGCTCCTTGCGTCAGAGCCGGGCTGGCGCTGAGGGTGCAGCGCCCACGGCAACTCCTTTGACTCCCGTCCCATCCGGGCCGGTCCCGCGGGCTTCCTGGGGCTTGTTCCTCCTCCACGCTCTCTGCTTCAGGACGAAGGTTTTGTCTCTCTCCAGGTCTCAGGGCCCCGCGACCGGCTTTCCTGTGTCACCACCGCAGGCGGGCCACCTAGCTCCAGGGGGAGGACCCTGAGGACTCCGATGAAGGACGGGCTCCGAGGCAGCGAGGTGAGGGGCACAGGAGCCAGAGCTGCCCTCCCACTCGGACCTGGTTTGGGTCAGGCGGCGTCTCAGGAGTGACCGGGGACAGGTTCGCTGGTCCGGCGAACAAGCAAGTGCAGAGCCGTGTATCGCACAGTGAGGGGTATCCCCGTAAACCTCCACGTGTGCGACATAACCGTGTATATTTATAGAGAC
>JAPYXV010004842.1:0-11033 GCA_028533065.1 Trachops cirrhosus
TGCCCAGGTAGCTCGGTTGGTTCTAGAGCATTGTCCTGATACACCAAGGTTCCAGGTTGGTCCTGGTAAGGACACATGTAATAATCAACCAATAAATGCATTAGTAAGTGGAACAACAAATCAATGTTTCTCTCTCTCTCTCTCTCTCTCTCTCTCTCTCTCTCTCTCTCTCTCTTTCTTTAAAATCAATAAATAGCCCTTACTGGTGTAGCTCTGTTTGTTGGAACATCATCCTATACACCAAAAAGCTATGGGTTTGATTCCCAGTCAGGGCACATATCTAGATTCTGGGTCCAATTCCTGGTCAGGGCACATGTGGGAAACAACCAGTGTTTCTTACATTGATGTTTGTATCTCTCTCTATCTCTAAAAATCAGTAAGTATATTAAAAAATTAAAAATAAATAAATAAGAAAAGAACAGAGTAGAGCTATGAAAACAATTAGAAAACAACAAAAAGGAAATAACTACAGACCTATCAGTGATCACTTTAAATGTCAGCAGACTAAATGCTTTGATCAAAAGACATAGGGTGTCTAGACAGACCTCTGGCCAAGATGGAGGCATATGTAGACACACTGCCTCCTCACACAACCAAAAGGACAACAACAATTTAAAAATAAAAAACAACCAGAACTGACAGAACATAGAACTGTATGGAAGTTTGACAACCATGGAGTTAAAGAAGAAACATTCATTCAAACTGGTAGGAGGGTCGGAGACATGCAGGTGGGTGGAGAGGACTCGTGGCAAGGTGGTGGTTGGCAAGGCAGCAGCTAGTGGAGCCAGTGGTCCCACATCTGCACACAGAAAACTGGGAGGAACAACTGGGGAACAAAACACATTGCACAACCCAGGGCCCCAGCGTGGGGAAATAAAGCCTCAAACCACTCATTGAACACACCTGTGGGGGTGGAGGCAGAAGTGGGAGAAACTCCCAGCCTCACAGGAGAGTCCGTTGGAGAGACCCACAGGGTCCTAGAACTTACACAAGCCCACCTATGGGAAATCAGCACCAGAAGGGCCCACTTTGCTTGTGGGTAGTGGAGCAAGTGACTGAAAACGGGCAGAGAGCAGAGCAAGTACCATTGTTCCCTCTGGGACCCCTTCCCCCGCATACAGCGTCACAAGGCAGTGATCTGGATTACCTCGCCCTGGTGAATACCTAAGGCTCCGCCCCTTACTACTAACAGGTGTGCTGAGAAAAAAAAAATGGCCCAAATGAAAGAACAGATCAAAGCTCCAGAAAAAATAGAACTAAGCAATGAAGAGATAGCCAACCTATCAGATACACAGTTCAAAACACTGGTAATCGGGATGCTCACGGAATTGTTGAATTTGGTCTCAGATGAAAAAATGAAGGATATGGTAAGTGAAATTAAGGAAAATGTACAGGGAACCAACAGTGACAGGAAGGGAACTGGGACTCAGATCAATGGAGTGGACCAGAAGGAAGAAAGAAACATTCAACCAGAAAAGGATGAAAAAACAAGAATTCAAAAAGATGAGGAGAGGCTTAGGAACCTCCAGGACATCTTTAAATGCTCCAACATCTGAATTATAGGGGTACCAGAAGGAGAGGAGGAAGGGCAGGAAATCAAAAACTTATTTGAAAAAATGATGGAGAACATGCCCAAGGAACTGGCAAAGGAAATCGACTTGCAGGAAGCTCAGAGTCCCAAAGAAGTTGGATCCAAGGAGGAACACACCAAGGCACATCATAATTACGTTACCCAAAATTAAAAATAAGCAGACAATCTTGGAAGAAGCAAGAGAAAAGGAGACAATTACCTACAAAGGAGTTCCCATAAGACTGTCATCTGGTTTCTCAAAAGAGACCTTGCAGGCAAGAAGGGGCTGGAAAGAAGTATTCCAAGTAATGAAAGGCAAGGACCTACATCCAAGATTGGTCTATCCAGCAAAGTTTTCATTGAGAATGGAAGGGCAGATAAAGTGTTTCCAGGTAAGGTGAAGTTAAAGGAGTTCATTATCGCCAAGCTCTTATTATATGAAATGTTAAAGGGACTTATCTAAGCAAAAGAAGATAAAAAATATGAACAGTAAAATGACAGTAAACTCACAATTATTAACAACCACACCTAAAACAAAAACAAAAGCTAACTAAGGAAACAACTAGAACAGGAACAGAACCACAGAAATGAGGATCACATGGAAGGTTATCAACAGGGGAGTGGGAGGGGGAGAGAGTGGGAAAAGGTACAGAGAATAAGTACTGTAAATAGTAGGTAGAAAATAGACAGGGGGAGGTTAAGAATAGTGTAGGAAAAGTAGAAGCCAAAGAATTTATATGTATGACCCATGGACATGAACGAAAGGTGGATGGAACATGGGTGGGAAGGGATGTGCAGGGTGGAGGGGAATAAAGGGTGGAAAATGGACAACTGTAATAGGATAAGCAATAAAATATATTAAAAAAAGACATAGGGTGTATAGATGGATAGCAGTACCCATCTAGCATAGATGGATAGCATATTCATACATATGCTGCCTACAAAAGACCCACTTTAGATTGAAAGACATCACAGACTAAAAGTAAAAGGATGGAAAAAATTAATATATTCATGGAAAGAGAAACAGCAATGTTGAAAAAGCAACACATATCACAAACTAGGTTTGAAAAACAAACACTGTAGCAAGAGAAAAAGAAGGGCATATCATAATGGTAAAAGAATCATTCTAAGAAGAAGACATAACTCTCATAAAAAGCTATACAGGCAACATGGGAGCACCTAAATGTATAAAACAAATATTGATGGACATAAAGGAAGAGATTAACAGTAATAAAGTAATAGGGAGGACTTTAACACCCACTGACATCAACGAATAGATCACCCAGACAGAAAATCATAAGCAACAAAAAATAGTGGCCTTGAATGAGACATTAGACCAGATGGTCTTAGTTGATATTTCTAGAACATTTAACCAAAAAGCAGCAGAATATACATTAGTTTCAAGTGCACATGGAACATTTTTCAGGATATACTACATTTTAGGCCACAGAACAAGTCTCAATAAGTTTAAGATTGAAATCATACCAAGAATTTTCTCTGAGCACAATGCTATGAAACTAGAAATTAATGGCAGGAAGAAAATTGATAAACACACAAATACATGGAGGATAAATAGCACATTACTAAGTAACAAATGAGTTAACAGTGAGATCAAAGAAGAAATAAAAAGATACCTGATACAAATAAAAATGAAAATGTGATCACCCAAAATCTATGGGACACATCTGAAGCAGTTCTGAGAGGGAGATTCATCCAATATAGGTCTACCTTAAGAAACAAGAAAAACTGCAAATAAACAATCAAATTTTCTGCTAAAAGAAAGTAGAAAAACAGGACAAACAAAGCCCAAAGTGTGGAGAACAAGGGAAATAAAAAAAGATCAGAGCAGAAATAAACAAAATGAAGTCTAAAAAACAATGTAAACTATCAATGAAACCAAGAGCTGGTTCTTTGGAGAGATAAACCAGATTGATAAACCTTTAACCAGACGTGTCAAGAAAAAAAGAAACAGGACTCAAATAAATAAATCAGAAATAAAAGAGCAGCAGTGACAACCAACATCCTGGAAATTCAAAGCATTATAAGAAAATACTACAAGCAAATATATGCCAAAGATTTGGACAACATGGAAAAATGGAATAAGTCCTAGAAACATAAATCTCTAAAGACTGAATCAGGAAGAAACAGAAAATCTGAACAGATCAATAACTGCTAATGAAATCAGATCAATAATAAAAAAATCTCCCAACAATATAAGTCCTGGACCAGTTGGCTTCACGGGTGAATTTTACCAAACATTAAAAAAAGATTTAATATTTATCCTCAAACTATTACAAAAAATTGAAGAGGATGAAAGGCTCCCAAACTCATTTTATGGATTAGCATTACCCAGATACCAAAACCAGACAAAGACACTGTAAAAAAAGAATTAAAGGGATCATGAACATAGATGCAAAAATACTCAACAAAATCTTTTGTCTAAAATATTTTTATTGATTGTGCCATTACAATTCTCTCAATTTCTTCTCCTTTATCCTCCCTCTGCCCTGTACCCCCAACCCTCCAACACCCCCACTTAGTTCATGTCAGTGGGTTGAACATATAAGTTCTTTGAGTTCTCTGTTTCCTATACCATCTTTTATCTCTCCCTATTTTATGCCTACCAATTATGCTTCTTGTTCCCTGTACCTTTTCCTCTCTATTCCTCCCTTCCCCTGACACCAGACACTGGCCCACAGTGTCTGCAGCACTATGGATGAGACATGAGACAAATTCAAATGGACTACCAAGTCCTGTGGAGGAAAAAGGGTGGCACAGCTACTCTCAAGGGGAGAGGGCCTTGGAGTGGCCTAGTCACTCTCTCAAGAGGAGAGTGCCCAGACCCTTTCCTTGATAGGCTTTTATTGGGTTCATTTTGCACAAGAATACAGTTAAAGCTCATTAATCATTATCAGGCAGTAAGAATCAAACATACAAAGAACTCTGAGGGCCTATTTTGAGTCAGGGTCAGATAGCTAAAGAGCCATAAAACTTTGAGGAACAAACTCACTTTTCGCTTGGACCCTTATCATTTAATTGAGAGCATTCTAAACAAAGCAGGTTTCACAGGATTTTACATATTCTTTCTTAGGTCTGATCGCCCTAGGGAACCTGTCCTTTCCAGCACTGGGCAACACCCACCACTAGCATTGTTTCAGGCTTAAGTCAGGCAGGGGAAGTAAAGCAGCCAAGAGATTAGGAGACTTCTTGCAGACAGAATGAGGACTCAGGCTATGTCAAAACCGAGGGGTGAGGGTCCATCACCCTCTTTTGCTATAGCCCCCCAAGTCCTTCCCTGGGGCCTCCACATGATCATGTCAGTCTTAGGTCATTCCCCCCTTGGGGAATCTTACCCACCATTGGTTAACTGATCAAGCATTGGGGGCCAGGCAGGGTGAAGTTAAAGGAGCAGAAGCAGCACGCCTGCCAGGGAGATAAGCTTTGTCTCCTTAATGGTTTATGATCTGAAGGTCGCTCACTCAGCCTTAGCCATGGGGGGGTTACAGCTTCTGAAACCAGGCAGAGAGGTTCCCAACATTCCCCCTCTCCACCAAAACCCCTCCACGTGATGTCCATTTCTCTGATTCTGTGCCTGTTCTGGTTGTTTGCTTAGTTTTTGTTTTCATTGTTTTTCTCTTCTTTTAGGTTCGTTTGTTGATAGTTGTGTTTGTTGTCATTTTATTGTTCATATTTTTATCGTCTTTTTCTGAGACAAGTCCTTTTAACATTTCATATAATAATGGCTTGATGATGATAAATTCCTTTAACTTGACCTTATCTGGGAAGCACTTTATCTGCCCTTCCATTCTAAGTGATAGCTTTGCTGGATAGAGCAATCTTGGATGTAGGTCCTTGCCTTTCATGACTTGGAATACTTCTTTCCAGCCTCTTCTTGCCTGCAAGGTCTCTTTTGAGAAATCAGCTGACAGTCTGATGGGAAATCCTTTGTAGGTAACTGTCTCCTTTCCTCTTGCTGCTTTTAGGATTCTCTCTTTATCTTTAATATTGGGTAACTTAATGATGATGTGTCTTGGTGTGTTCCTCTTTGGGTCCAACTTCTTTGGGACTCTCTGAGCTTCCTGGACTTCCTGGAAGTCTATTTCCTTTGCCAGACTGGGGAAGTTTTTCTTCATTATTTGTTCAAATAAGTTTTTAATTTCTTGCTGTTGTTTTTTTTCCTTCTGGCACCCCTACAATTCAGATATTGGAACATTTCAGGCTGTTCCAGAGGTTTGTAAGTCTTTCTTCACTTTTGTGAATTCTTGTTTCTTCATTCTGTTCTGGTTGGATGTTTATTTTTCCCTTTGGTTCCAAATTGTTGATTTGAGTTCTGGTTTCTTCCTGTCACTGTTGGTTCCCTAAATATTTTGATTTATTTCATCTTAGGTATCTTTCATTTGTCCTTTAATTTTTCGACCAAGCTCAATCAGTTCTGTGAGCATTTTGATTACCAGGGCTTTAAATTCTCCATCAGATAGGTTGGCTATCCCTCAACTCTTAGCTCTCTTTCTGAAGTTTTCCTCTGTTCTTTCATGTGGGCCCTATTTCTTTGCCTAGGCACACCTGTTAAATTTTAAAGGAGTGGTGCCTTAGGTATTCACCAGGGCATGGCAACGCTCTTTGCTGTGCTGTGCACTGCCTGTGGGGGAGGGGCCAGAGGGGGAGCAATGCAGCTTGCCTTCCAGCTCTAGCCCACCTTTCAATGAACTCTTGTGTGAGGCTGGGAGTTTGTTCCAATGTGCCAACCGCCATAGTCCACAGTGAATTCTGAGTCTCAGTTTTGCCTTCAGCCAGCCCTGCCCTCTTGACCTGCCTTGCTGAGGTTTTACTGAGCTGGCCCTGCTGGCATGGTTCGCAGCCTTGTCTACTGGTCTGGTTGTTCTGGTCGACTTTTTCTTTAATTTCTTGGTTGTTGGAGTTCCATGCAGTTTGATTTTCTGGCGCTTCTGGTTGTTTATTGATTTTTAGATAGGTTGTTATCCTCCTTTTATCTGTGTGAGGAAGTGAAGCTCAACAAAATCTTAAAAAACTGAACTCAGCAGTACAATCAAGATCATACACTATGATAAAGTGGGATTTGTTCCTGGATGCAAACTTAGTTCAAAATCTGCAAACCAATAGTCATGATATACCACATAAATAAAATGAAGGATAAAAATCATGATCCTATCAACAATGCAAAGAGAGCATTTGACAAAATTCAACATCTGTTTATGATATAAACAAACTAGCAGAGTGGAAATAGAGGAAACACATCTCAACAATATAATTGCCATATACAACAAACCCACAATAACATTATCCTCAACAGTATAAAGCTGGAAGCTATTTCTTTAAGATCAGAAACAAGGCAAGGACATGCACTTTCACCACTTTTATTCAACATAATATTGGAAGTCTTAGCCCCAGCAATCATACAAGAAGAAATAATAGGTATCTAAATTGCAAAGGAAGAAATAAAACTGTCATTATTTGCAGATGACATGATATTATATAGAGAAAACCCTAAAGATTCACCAAAAAACTATTAAAATAAATAAATTAAGCAAATTATCAGAATACAAAATTAATATTTAGAAATTAGTTGCAGTTTTATACACCAATAATGAACTATCAGAAAGAAAATGTTTAAAAACACTGTAGAGCAAGGGCTATAAAGGAAAGAATAAACAAATGGGACTACATCAAATTAAAAGCTTCTGAATAGTTAAAACATCAGAAAAATGAAAGGAGAAACAACCGTATGGGAAAATATATTTGCCAGTGGTACCTTAGACAAGGGTTTGATCTCCAAAATATATAAAGGACTCACATGACACTACACCATGAAGACAAAAAATCCAATTTAAAAATGGGCAAAGAACTTGAACAGACACTTTCCCAAGGAGGACATACAGAGGGCCCAGAGACATATGGAAGGATATTTAGCATCACAAGCCATCAAAGAGATGCAAATTAAAACCACAATGAGATACCACTTCACACAGGTCAGAATGACCATCATAAACAAATCAATAAACAAGTGCTGGCAAGCTTGTGGAAAAAAGGGAACCCTAGTGCACTGTTGGTGGGAATGCAGACTGGTGCAGCCACTGTGGAAAACACTATGGAATTTCCTCAAAAACCTAAAATGGAACTGCCTTTCGATCCAGTGATCCCACTGCTGGGACTATACCCTAAGAATCCTGAAACACCATTTTAAAGGAACCTATGTACCCCAGTGTTCACAGCAGCACAATTTACAATGGTCAAGTGCTAGAAGCAACCTAGGTGCCCATCAGTAACTGAGTGGATCAAAAAACTATGGTACATTTATACAGTGGAATTCCATACAGCAGAAAGAAGGAGTTACTAATTTTTGTGATAGCATGGATGGAACTGGAGAGCATTATGCTAAGTGTAATAAACCAGGCAGTGAAAGAGAAATACCATATGCTCTCACCTATTAGTGAAACCTAATCAGCAAAACAAGCAAGCAAGCAACATATTACCAGAGACATTGAAATAAAGAACAAACTGACAGTGACCTACAGAGGTAGGAGGAGCATAACGGGGGAAAGAAAGGAAAGGGATAAGTCAAGGAACATGTATAAATGGCCAATGGACAAAGACAATGAGGGTAGATTGTGGTAGAATGTGGGGGGGGGGTGGGTAGGGCAAGGGAGAGTAATGAGAGAAAAATAGGGACAACTATAATGAATTATAATGAAAATAATATTTAAAAAAAGAAAAAGAAATCGAAACCCTCCTCAGTGAATCTTGGCCCAAGTTACCACCTCAGCTGAGCATGTCAATGAGACTTCAATGGCTAAAATACAGCATAGAGAATATAGTGAATAATACTCTAATGACTATTTATGGTGTCGAATATGCACAAGACTTATTGGGGTGATCATTTTGTAAGCTATATAAATGTCTAATTATAGTGTTGTATACCTGAAACTAATATAATATTACACATCAACTATAATTGAAAAATAAAATTAAAAAACCCCTCACCAATGAAAATAAAGATATAAAAAAAGACAATCTAATAAATGGTACTGGGAAAACTGGACAGACACATGCAAAAATGAAGCTAGACTACTATCTTACACCATATGCAAAAATAAACTCAAAATGGATTAAAGACTTAAATGTAAGAATTAAAACCTAAAATGCCTAGTAGAGAGTGTGGTGGGGGATGCAGATGTCTCTCTGAGCATAGAAGTCTGGCTAGTGCTTGCAACTAGGGAGCCTGAGTCTGGGGTCTTGGGCCTGGATAGGCAATGACTGCTGGGCTGTGAGCCAGTCTTGGCCTTTTTGATTAGGCCTCCACTGGTGCTGGTAGGGGCACTGAGGAGCAGAAAAGAGGCCAGGTAAGGATCATGAGCTGGTGAGTAGAAGGCCAAATGGCTCACTCCCCTGCTGGGGTGGTTGTGAAGGCAAAGATGGACACATTAGAGGAGGAGAAGTTGGCACTATCTGTCTCTTCCACCTCTGATGCAGAATTTGATGTTGTGGTTGGGTGTCTATTTAATTGTTTTTAAAATTAAAACTTTTATTATCATAATATTTAAACATAAAAATTAAAAGAATAGAGAATTATCTGTATACCCACTACCCATATTTAACAGTTGTTAACATTTTGCCATATTACTCTTAACATGTAAATACGTCTTACATAATCAACTATAAATCTAGCACTTCTTCATAAACAACATCTAACATTCAGTTCT
Organism: Trachops cirrhosus; assembly: GCA_028533065.1. Classification (NCBI taxonomy): domain Eukaryota; kingdom Metazoa; phylum Chordata; class Mammalia; order Chiroptera; family Phyllostomidae; genus Trachops; species Trachops cirrhosus. Next base: position 9,289 of record JAPYXV010004842.1, read on the forward strand.
TATTCAAATGTCTTTAACATGTCTTCAGGAGCCTGTTTTTCTAACCAGATCCAATTAAAATTCATTCACTGTGTTTGGTTGTAGTGTCTCCTTAATCACTTTTAGTTTACAACAAACTCCCAGCTTTTCTTTTTATTGTTGACATTGACTTTTTAAATAGGCCAGACCGGGACTTCTGGTCAATATGGAGGCACAGATAGATACATTTTGCCTCCTTGCACAACCAAAAGAAGGACAACAGCAAATTGAAAAACAAAAAATTATCAGAACTGCCAAAAAACCAAACTGTATGGAAGTCCGACAACTAAGGAGTTAAAGAAGAAATTTTCATCTAGACTGGTAGTAGGGGTCTCCACCTACTGGTGGGCAGCTGGGGCAAAGAAGACTTGCAGCAAGGTAGAGTTTGGAGGACCAGGGAAGGTGAGGTGGCAACTGGCAGAGCAGGCAGTCCCACATTTGCACGTGGATAAACTCAAAGGAACAACTGGGGAGCAAGACAGACTGTGCAATCTAGGGTTCCAGCTCAGGGAAATAAAGCATCAAAACCTCTGACTGAAAAAACCTATGGGGGTAGAGGGAGCAGGATAAATTCCTAGCCCCACAGGAGAACTCATTGGAGAGACCCACAGGGTCCTAGAATGTACAAAAAAACCCACCCACCCAGAAATCAGCACCAGAAGAGTCCAATTTGCTTGTGGGTATCAGAGGAAGTGACTGAAAGCAGGCCAAGAGATATGGTTCTTTCTCGGACTACTCCCCCACATAGAGCAACAGTACATCGTGAAGCAGGCTGCCCCACCCTAGCAAATACCTAAGGCTCTGCCCCTCACTATGTAAGGGGTGTGCCAAGACAAAAAATATATGGCCCAAATGAAGGAACAGATCAAAGCTTCAGAAAAAATACAACTAAGCAATGAAGAGATAGCCAGCCTATCAGATGCACAGTTCAAAACACTGGTCATCAGGATGCTCACAGGAACAGTTGAGTATGGTTGCAAAATAGAGGAAAAAATGAAGGCTATGAAAAGTGAAATAAAGAAAAATGTACAGGGAACCAACGGTGACAAGAAGGAAACTGGGACTCAAATCAATGGTTTGGAGCACAAGGAAGAAATAAACATTCAATCAGAACAGAATGAAGAAACAAAGAATTCAGAAAAATGAGGAGAGGCTTAGGAACCTATGGGACAACTTTAAATGTGCCAACATCTTAATCATACAGGTACTAGAAGGAGAAAAGGAAGAGCAAGAAATTGAAAACTTACTTGGAAATATAATGAAGAAGAACTTCCCTAACCTGGCAAAGGAAATAGATATCCAGAAAGTCCAGGAAGCCCAGACAGTCCCAAGGAAGTTGGACCCAAGGAAGCACACATCAAGGCACACCATAATTACATTACCCAAGATTGAAGATAAGGAGAGAATATTAATAGGAGCAAGATAAGAGGAGAGAGGAGGAGGGAAGATGGCGGCGTGGTAGAAAGGAGCAGATTTTGCATCTCCCACACCCAGGGAGGGAAAAATAATTGCCAATCTGAGGAGGGACTGAGCAGGGACTCAACATTGTCACGACATAACTGAGAATAGGAGATCAAAATTGTGGCGGACATTGAAAAACCCGAGGGTAAGGAGACTACGTGGATCAGCTGGGGGACCAGGGGGGTTGCAGCTCCAGACCCGGCGGTGCACCTGGGTCGGCCTGCGGGGCTCCCAGGAGAGAGCTGGGTCATCCGCTCCCTCCCTGG
>JAPYXV010004843.1:0-11033 GCA_028533065.1 Trachops cirrhosus
GCCCCCCCCCCCCCCGCGCAGGTTAAAAGGAAAATTTGGCCAATAAAGTAACATCTCTGAAACCCTGAAAGTCTCCTGCATCTGTTCTCGCAGTTGCTGAATGTAACACAAAGTTACTTGGACAACGACAGAGTGATTTTTGTATGTTTTCATTGATTAAAAAAATATATTTCAATCCTTTCAGGTGCCAGGTTTTATGTTATAGCCTAGAAGCACAGGAAAGATCCTAAATTCATTCCTCTCGTCAAAAATGTGAGGTCTGGTGCAGGGCTCCAGAGATGATCACCCAGAGGCCAGATCTGGCAAGCCACATGATTTTGTACAGCACCTACATTTTACTTTTTTTTTTTTTGCATTTTTAGTGTTAAAATATGTATAATGTCAATGTAAGAAATATCCATTTTTCTTGTGTGGGGGGGCCGTGGTGGTGGAGTGAAAATGGAGAGAACTGTACTTGAACAACAATAAAAAAATGTAAAAAAAAAAAAAAAGAAAAATCCAAATTTGTAGGGGATTTTTGTAAGAGTTTATTTGAGCCAAATTGATGGCATATGTCAGAGGGCTAGATCTCAAATGCTCTGAGAATAATAGTTTTTGCGGGGGGGGGTGCTTTATGTATTTGAAATTAAGAAGGCAATAGAAGGAAGATTACACTGAAGTGGGAGAAAGCGAGAAAGCAAGGCAGGGATCAGATTACAGGATAGTAAATAAGAGGATGTGCTCTCTCCACTGAACTCACAAGCAAAACAGAGACAGACTCATGGAGAGCAGATGACAGCTAGTCAGGGGATGGGATGAGGGGGTGGAGGGATTGAGCAAAAAGAGAAAAAGGACTCATGGACAAGGAGAATCATGTGATTGCTGGGGGCAGGGGTTATAAGGGAACTACATGGTAGTGGAAAAATATAATAAAGATTAAATTTTTTTTAATCCACAAGACAAAAAAAAAGGTTATGTGCTCTCTCAGGGGTTGTCACAGCTTATTTCAAAGGTGTGTTAACCTCTGTGCACAGAAACTTCACACAGAGCTTGCTTAAGGCAAAGATAAACCTTTGACTAAAGAACTCATAGGCCTGGGGGTGCAGGTGACTACCCAGTTAGGAATTTATGATCGGATCGCCCTGTGAAGTCACTTTCCCTAAAACCCCTTTTTCATTTCTAATAACATAAAATGTACCACTTGAACCATTTTTAAGTACAGGCTTCAGTGACACACTGTTGTACAACCATCACCAGCATTGCATCTTATATGGCTGAAAAAAATCAAAAGAAGAATATTTTTTAAGACTATTCATTTCTTTTTAGAGAGGGGAAGGGAGGAAGGAAAAGAGGGAGAGAAACATCAATGTGTGGTTGCCTCTCACACACCCCCCACCAAGAACCTGGCCCACAACCCAGTCATGTGGCCTGACTGGGAATCGAACCAGCAACCCTTTGGTTTGCAGGCCAACACTCAATCCACTAAGCCACACCAGCCAGGGTAGAAGAAGAATATTCTTAACAGCTTTATTGAGGTATCATTGGTATAGGAAGACCTGAATATAATTAATATGTACAGCATATTAATGGAATTAATATGCAAACACCCATGAAACCCTCATCACAATCAAGATAACAGACATACCCACATTCGCAAAGCCCAAAGGACCCCAAATAGGATGGAAGCATACGAAAAAAATAACATCTATAATAAAAGAATTTTTAAAAAAAAGGTTTGTTGAAACACAACTGCTCATGTTCATTTACGTATTACATATGATGGCAGAATTTAAATGCCAAAACAGCAGGGAGCAGAAGGTAGACGGTCAACGACTGACCCTATGGCTTCTTCACCCAGCCGAGGATAGTACACAGGAAACAGTATCATTTATAAAATCCTCAGTTAGTTCTAATACAATCAAGACACAACAACTTAAGAGATGTGGCTCTACTACATAATTTTCAAGCTTAGTTGTATAGTCAAGTCAACAAAAGAATTGTTTTTAAACAACCCAAAGATATGAAAGCAACCCAAGTGCCCATCAATAGACAACTGGACAAAGAAGTTGGGATACAGGTATACACTGGAATATTACTTGGTCATAAAAAAGAATGACATCTTACCATTGTGACAGCCTAGATGGACCTAGAGGGTATTGTGTTCAATGAAATAAGTGTGTCAGAGAAAGACAAATACCCTATGGTTTCTCTTCTATGTGGAATCTAAAAAACAAAATGAAATACATAAATAAAACAAAGAAACTCATAGATACAAAGAACAAACTGACGGTCTTCAGATGGGAGAGGGATTGAGGATGGATGAATAAAGTGAAGGGATTAAGTACAGATTGGCAATTATAGAAATAGTCACAGGGATGTAAAGTACACCACAGGAAATACAATCAATAATATTGTAGTAACTGCCTTGGCTGGTGTGGCTCAGTGGATTGAGTGCCAGCCTGGGAATCAAAGGGTCAGCAGTTCAATTCCCAGTCAGGGCACATGCCTGGGTTGTAGAGCCAGGTCCCCCCAATAATGGGTGTACCAGAGGCAACCACACATTGATGTTTCTCTCCCTCTCTTTCTCCCTCCCTTCCCCTCCCTCTGAAAATAAATAAATAATCTTTAAAAATAATATTGTTAAAATTATATACGAGGCCAGGTGGGTACTGAAACAATTAGAGGGAACACTTTGAAAGTATATGATTGTCTAACCACTAAGCTGTACACCTGAAACTAATACAAAATACTATTGAACGTCAACTGTCATTGGGAAAATTAGAAATAAAATAAAATAAAATGGAAAAAGAAGAAAAGGGGGTTGGGAATCAAGGAGGAGTGTCGAATGGGGCGGTGAGACTTCAGGATGGGGTCTGAGACAGGTTTCCCCGGAGACCACAGAGGAGATGAGACTGAAAGGCAGGCTACTGGAAGAAGCCGTATCAGACAAGGTCGGGTCTGAGCCCGAACTAGGTCATGGGCACGGAGGGAAAGGGCAGACTTTAGGACTGTGCCGGAAGCTGCATCAGCTGGCCAGCTTCCGCAGTCGAGTGAGAGAGGGGAGTTGTCAGAATCATCTGTTGAGCAGTATTTCTGGGAAACAGTTTGCAACAAGTCTCCAAATAGAAGCCGTGGGTCACATTCGGGTGAACAAACCCATTTTTGGGAACTTGTCCTGACAGGGAGAAGTTACACAATGTGGAATTCTCAAGAAGTCTCAGTTCAGTATTCTTAAAATAGCCACAGAAAGGACCCCATGCACCCACACCCACACGTGGAAAAATATGACCTGTATTTTGCCACATATAATACACAGGGTTTTTTTGCTCCAAATTTTTCAGGGAAAAATAAGGATGCGCATTATACATAGATATAATGATCACATACCATGTGTATAATAATCCTGTGTATAATGCACACGGCACAGAAATGTTGGTGTGCATTATACATGGCAAAATACAGCCTGTAAAAGTAGACCATCAAATGATAAAAAACAGTGGATAGATAGATCAGTGGATAAAGTAGATGTGGCATATATACAATGGCATACTATTCTGCAATAAAAAATAAAAATTTTTTTAAATGTTTTAATTTAAAAGTGAAATGTTACCATTTGCAACATGTCTGTGCCTCTTACCTTTTTAGGGTATTTGCTCTCCCAGGACATACCTTGGTCTCTCTATCAGTCATATGTTGTCGCATAGCAAACTGCCCCCAAAATTCAGTAGTTTAAAAAAATAAAAAATTAGCCCTGGCTGGTGTGGCTCAGTGGATGGAGTGCCAGCCTGCGAACCAAAGGGTCCCTTGTTCAATTCCCAGTCTGGGCACATACCTGGGTTGTAGACCAGGTCCCCAGTAGGGGGCGTGTGAGAGGCAACCACACGTTGATGTTTTTCTCCCTCTCTTCTCCCTCCCTTCCCCTCTCTAAAAATAAATAAATAAAAACTTTTTCAAAAAATAAACAGAAAGTTACTTTAAAAAATAAAAAAATTAATTGTTGGTAATGAGAAAGAAAAAATTTAAAATTACAGAGGTGTTTTATAATACATGCTTCTTAAATTACTTCATTGTACTAAATTATTTTATTTTATTCACTTTGTTGTGTAGGATTCTGTGTTGGCCCAGACACTTTTCAAGTTTGAGCAGAGAGATGACAGATGTTTAGATATATTCCCTCTAAAACATAAACAGAACTTCAAAATGCAAAACATTGAAGTCTTATTTATATACCTACAAAAATTAATGTCATCAGTATAAAACTGATGGACTTAGCCCTGGTCTGGTAGCTCAGTTGGTTGGAGTATGGTCCCATACAACAAGGTTGTGGGTTCAGTCCCTGGTCAAGGCATATGCAAGAATCAACCAATGAATGCATTAATAGATGAAACAACAAATCTCTCTCTCTCTCTCAGTCTCAAATCAATCAATAATTTTTATTAATTTTACAAATTGATGAGCGTGGCTCTTGATGGACTTCTTGTAATCAATGTGTCACTTACATTTAACATGAAATGTAGATGAATTTTAAAATACCTGCACGACAGCAGGAGGCTGCTAATCACAGCTGAAGGTGCTGAGCCCTGGCTCTCAAGCTTGGCTGCAATTACAATCACCTGGGAATCTTTTAACGACCTCCCCACGCCCCACAGTGTCTGGGCAGCCCCCATGGATCTATATGTCATAATCTCTGGGCACTAGTACTTTGAAATGATGCTCCAGATGGATGAGTTTAACATGCAGCCAAGGTCGAGAATGCTGAGAATATGATGCTCCCATTCAAGAAATGCTCTCTACCTATCAGTAAGCGCACTGGACACGGGAAGTTCTCGGCAATGGGATTGGGTCCCAAGGACCAATCACAGAGCTTGGGCAGGAACAGGATCTCTTTTATAGGAGCTTTTCCAAACCAGCAGCACTCGGCCAGAGTAGGTTTAGGTGTTGGACAGGTGAGTAGCATCCCCACTTCACCCTTTTTATTATTTTTTTTTGCTTTTTTAAAATTTTTTTCTTTTTCCTTTTTTTATTGTTGTTCAAATATAGTTGTCTCCATTTTCCCACCACCACTTTCCCCCACCTCCCACCCTCAATCCTACCCCCCATGGCTTTGTCCATGGGTCCTTTATATGTGCCCCTTAACAACCCTCCCCTCTTTTTCCCCCCATTATCCCTCTCCCCCTCCTCTCTGGTTACACAGCTTCATCTTTACTCCATTTGTCTATTTCTTCATTCAACTGTTAAGTCTCTACAGTAAAAATTCCTCCTCCCTTTTTCTGAGTGTTTGCATGTTAAATCTTGGAAGGATTGCTGAGGTTTCAAGTCAGGTGCTTGGTTGTTTGTTTTGTTGATTAGGTTCCACTTATGGGCGAGATCCTATGGTATTTGTCTTTCACCACCTGGTTTATTTCACTTAGCCTAATGCTCTCCAGTTCTATCTGTGCTGTCACAAAGAGAAGGAACCTTTCTTTTTGCATCTGATGCCAGGGGACGTTAAGATGGTGTCCACCTAAATCAATTAGCAGAGGACTTGAGATCACAGGTTCTGGAATAAGATTGCTTTGCTTAGACTGTAGGCTTCTGGCTTCCACATCCGCTGCCGGAGAAGAGACCATCACTAACCTATCTAAACGTCCTTTCTCTGTGCTTTAAAGGATCACCTTACAAATGACCTCATTCAACTCTCTCAACAAAGGCTAAAGGATAGGCTTCACACCTGTTTAGCATATGAAAGGCACTGGGAATGGGGTACTTGCCACGGTATTTTAAAAAGGGAAGGAATTACAAATTTGCTGGTAAACGTGACCTGAAGTCAAATATGAGATCACCAGACCCAGGGGGGACTGTGCAAATCAGGGGGGAGAGGGGAATCAAGGAATTGAGGATCTTAAGGAGTGGCTCTTCACCCTTTTTTTAAACTTCATTTGCATTATTAACACTATTACAGATGTCCCTATTCCTACCCCCTTGGCCCACCTCCACCCAGCCCGCCCCAATTCCCCCTGGCCATCACCACAATGCTGTCTGTGTCTATGGGCACGCATGTAAATTCTTTTGCTAATCACTTCTTCACCTTCTTTCATCCAGTCCCCTCCTCCCCCTCCCCTCTGACAGCTGTCAGTCTGCTCCATGTACCCATGCCCCTGGTTCTATTTCATTCTTTAGCTTACTTTGTTGATTAGATTCCAGGTATAAGTGAGATCATACAGTATTTATCTTTCTCTGACTGGCTTATTCCACTGAGCATAATACTCACCCACCAGTTCCATCCATGCTGTTGCATAGGGTAAGAATTCCTTCTTTTTTACTGCCACATAGTATTCCATTGTGTGAATGTACCACATCTTTTTTATCCACTCATCTACTGATGGGCACCTGGGCTGTTTCCAGATCTTGGCTATTGTAAATAATGCTGCTATAAACATAGGGGCACATATAGTCTTTTGAATTGGTGTTTCAGGTTTCTTCAGATATATTCCCAGAAGTGGGATCACTGGATCATAAGGCAGTTCCATTCCTAATTTTTTGAGAAAACTCCATACTGTTTTCCTCAGTGGCTGCACTGGTCTGCATTCCCACCCACAGTGCAGTAGGGGTCCCTTTTCTCCACATCCTCGCCAGCACTGGTTGTTGATTTATTGATGAGCACCTTTCTGGCAGGTGGGAGGGGATATCTCTTTGCCTTTTGAGGAAGAAAGGGAGATGGGAAGATCACAGTTGCCTGTTAATATGAGAAGAAATGCCTGTTAGAAAAATGTCCTTTCTCATAAGCCTGCATAAAACTTTAGGCTACTGTCAAACAAAATAGTAACAGAGGGATGGACACGTGGACCAGACCGACAACTGTCAGAAGGGAGGTGGGCTGAATGAAAGAAGGAGAGGGATTAAGAAAAAAAATACATATAAAACACATACAATAGACACAGTGTGGTGATGGCCAGAGAGAAAGGGGGTAGGGGTAGGTGGAGGGGACATGGGGGAGGAATACGGGAACAGAAAGAGACTTTATTGGGGTGATGGGCACACCACGCAGTGAGCAGATGATGTCTTGTTGAGTTGTACACTTGAAACCTGAATGGTTTTGTAAACCAACATTACCCCAATAAGTTCAATAATAAATCAATCAATCAATAAACTTGAGGCTGCTCATGAGTACCTCAAAATGTTAGGTAGTTTTTCCTCTCACACTTAGGTCTTTGGCCCATTTTGAGTTAGTTTTTGTGTAACATGTGAGCCATTTATGTGACACTTCCAGGATAGGGTAATTAACGGAGACAGGTAGTTCCCCGGGGCTGGGAGAGAGGAGAATGGGGAGCAGCTGCTGAATGGATATGGGGTTTCCTTTTGGGGGGAGGTGAAAATGTCTGGAATGAGATGGAGGTGATGGCCGCACAGCACTGGGAATGTCACCAAATTTCACTGAAGTGCCAGGTGGTGAAAGACAAACACCATATAATCTCACCTGTACTGGGAACCTAATGAGCAAAACAAACAAACAAACAAGCAAAATGGAACCAGAGGCATGGGAACAAGGAACAGACTGGCGGGGACCAGAGGGATAGAAGGAAGAGCATGAGGAAGGAAAGAAGGGGAAGGGAATATTCAAAGAACATGTATGAATGACCCATGGACAGCAGGGCAGGGTTGACTATGGGTGCTACTGGGTGGGGGATGAGCAGGGGAGAGCAACAGGGGAAAATTGGGACAATTGTAATAGAACACTTTTTTAAAAATGGTTAATGGTTAATCTTATATTATGCAAATGGTTTTTTTTCCTGTTTCACTCTCTGGGTTGTAATTTTTATTACATTTATTAGAGTGACATTGGTGAATAAGATGATATAGGTTTTGGTGTACATTTCTACAATACATGATCAGTTGTGTGAATTTTAAGAAAAACATGAATATCCTTTCATGTGAATGAAAAACTTGAGTGATCAATAGGGTTTGTTCCAAACCCCAATACAAATAGAACTGTTGTCGGCATTGGGATTCTTGGGTTCCTGAGATGGAAACTGAGAGGAAAAAACAGACACACCCAGACAGACTTTGTGACGCTTGTGCTCAAGCCCAAAGGAGGCAGCACCGAGGACCTGCTCTGGGGCTGGCTCTGCTTGGTCAGAGGTCAGGGTCGGGGAGCTTCTTCTTAGAGTACCAGGTTAGGCAGTGAGACTAGGCCAGTTCCTGGCACAGAGGCAACCAGTGTTTGAGATGAGACAGCTGATCTGCTGTCTCTTTCCATGTCTTCTCTTGATTCTCCTTTCATGCCAAAGGCTCAGACATCACGCTTAGGACAAGATGATACCTTCTGCACAGGTGGGTTTCAACCTGCAGCCTCTTCTGGAACAACTCAACCAGGATGAGTTGAGCAAATTCAAGTCTCTGTTGAGGGCCCTTTCCCCCCAAGATGAGTTACAGCACATCCCCCAGACAGAGGTCGAAGAAGCCAACGGGAAACAACTGGCAGAAATTCTCACCAGCCGCTGCCCCCGCAGTTGGGTGGAGACAGTGACCATCCAGGTCTTTGACAAGATGAATCGGACAGATCTGTCTAAGAGAGCAAAGGATGAACTCCAAGGTGAGCAGACTGTGTCCCAGGAGGAAGGAGTAATAGTGTCCAGGGACGAGAAGCGCAGAAATGACGTTGAGTCTTGGAGAAGCTGCCTGCCCTGAACACACACGCTAGACCTTCACGAAGACTGGTGGTGTCTTTCCCGGTTCTTTATTTTTAAAGATTTTATTTATTTTCAGAGAGAGGGGAAGGGAGGGAGAAAGAGAGGGAGAGAAACATCAGTGTGTGGTTGCCTCTCAAGTACCCCCTACTGGGGACCTGGCCTACAACCCAGGCATGTGCCCTGACTGGGAATCAAACTGGCGACCCTTTGGTTTGCAGGCCAGCACTCAATCCACTGAGCCACACCAGCCTGGGCTTTCCTGGTTCTTATATTCTAGCTATTTCCACTCTTTCTGGGTACTGGGTACCTACCCTGGACTCCTCACTTCTCCCATTCCAGAGTGTTTCTGAAATGTATTAATGGTATTCTCTCATACACCCTCCAAGATGCTGAATTACTACCTACCCTCTGTTTTGTTTGCAGTTCCTACTTATCATGTTTCCTTCCAACACAGCATGTCTGTAAACATCCACACTCTCACACAGTCAAAGCCTCACCTCCCTTCAGATCAGCAGCATTTGGAGCTGGGTAATTCCTTTCTGGGGGTAAGGAAGGGACATTCTGTGCATTGTAGGATATTTAGCAACATCCCTGGTTCCCCTGTGCTAGCATCCCAACACCTCTACCCTTTACATTTGTAGCCCACTCCCCCCACTGGTGACAACGAAAACTGTCTCTCCACATGGCCAAATGTCCCCCTTTGTGAACAAAATGGACCTGAGTGGAGAACCACATTTTATGTCAGGGGTCACTAACTGCCATTGTCCTTGACAACATCCTGGGGAACTTTAAATATACTGAAATTGAGAAAATATCGCTGGAGGTACTGACTTAACTCACTGACCTATGTCTCCCCTTAGGCATGGAATTCTTTTTTCAATTTTATTTTTTAATGATAGTTTACATTCGGTGCTACTTGGTATTAGTTTCAGGTGTTCAGCAGTGTGATAAGATATTCGTATACCTTACAAAGTGATCCCCTAATAATTCCAGTACCCATCTGACACCATCTGTAGTTATTACACTATTATTGACTATATTCCCTGTGCTGTATTTTATATCCCTGTATTTTGTAACTGCCAGTACATACCTCTCATCCTTTCACCTTTTTCATCCAGTACCCCAACTTTCCTCCCCTCTGGTGACCACCAGCCCATTCTCTGTATCTGTGAGTCTGTTACTGTTTTGTTTGTTTATTTTGTTCATCAACTCCTCCATATAAGTGAAATCCTATGATATTTGTCTTTCCCTGTCTGAATTATTTCCCCTAGCACAATACCCTCTAGATCTTACCCATTGGTGGTCATAAATGGCAAGATTTCATTCTTTTTCATGGCTGAGTAATATTCTATTGTGTATATAATACACATATTTTGTGTTGAGCTCCTTTTAACTCTCTATTTTTCAGGACTCACACAAGTACAGGGCGAAGGTGTCACACACCCAGAAGAAGTAAAAGAAAGTTTGGAAGGAGAAAAACCAGGTCGGTGTGATATTTTCCTGACTGAGCTGGGTGTCAGATGGCTCTTTATAAACCTCTCCATTTTTTTTCCCTTTCCTACTTAACACAAAGCACTTTCCTCCTGATGATTAACCAGCTCCATCTCTCTACCTCCTGTCTCATGTTACTGAAGGTGAACCAGATGAACACAGAAGTGTACTGAAGACAATCTGGCAAACCTGGAAGAAAAACCATTGGCTGGAAGTCATATCCCATGAATTCACCCAGAGATATCAGAGGCTGAAACCTTTCTGTCACCCAGAGACGTGCCCAGGGCTGTTTCCACACACAGTGGTGCTGCATGGCCCTGTGGGCATCGGGAAGACCACACTGGCCAAGAAGTGGATGCTTGAGTGGACACAGGAAACGCTCCCCAAGACCCTCAAGTTCGCCTTCTATCTCAGCTGCAAGGCAATGAACCGCCAGGGGAACTGCACTTTTGCAGAGCTGATGTCTAAGACCAGGCTAGATGTGCAGGAGGCTGAGATCCCAGACCAATCCCAGAACATCCTGTTTGTCATCGATGGCTTCGATGAGCTGAGGGTCCCCTCAGGGTCATTCATCCACAACATTTGTGGTGACTGGAAGAAGCAGAAGCCAGTGCCTGTCCTGCTGGCCAGTTTGCTGAAGAGGAAACTGCTCCCCAAGGCCACGCTGCTGGTCACCACACGCCCGGGAGCCCTGAGAGAGCTCCGGCTGCTGGCTGAGCAGCCTGTCTTCATAGAGGTGGAGGGGCTCTCAGAGCTGGGCAGGAGGGACTACTTCCTGAAGCACTTTGGGCAAGAGGACCAAGCCCTGCGAGCCTTTGAGGCAATGAGGAGCAACCCGGCTTTGTTCCACATGGGCTGCATGCCCCCTGTGTGCTGGGTCACATGCAGGTGCCT
>JAPYXV010004844.1:0-11033 GCA_028533065.1 Trachops cirrhosus
CCATTTTTTAATTGGGTTTCTTGTCTTCTTCGAGTGGAGTCCTGTAATTTCATGAACCAATTCCTTTAGATAAATTCTTTCTCTCTCCCTCTCTCTCTCTCTCTCTCCCTCTCATATAGACACACACACACATCCTATTAGTACCACTTTTCTGTAGAACCCTGACTAATACTGTCCCTTTCTCATACATTATATGAATTTTCAGAAAGACAAAAGTCAATTATCCTGTGCAGAATATGAACCTTTGCAGTGGGTAAAAGGAAGAAATTACATATAAAGTTGGTAGGATCAAAGACATTCCTGTTGCAAAAGAAGCCAGACTCTGGGAAGTGATTCTCAAAATTCAGTCTGAGAATAACCTAGTCACAGAGCATTAAAGGCCCTGTCTTTCAACCCTCACTGCTCTTCTCAAAACCAGTTCATTAGTTACCATGTCACCTCTACAGGTTTTACCTTTGAGCCAGCTCTGTGGATTTCTCCACTACCATCCAAAGGGAGATTTGTGCTCGATACACTGTGGCTGCCTTCTGCCAAACACTCAATCAATGTGAACAATTGGTCAAAATAACTGCTACTTCACATTCCACCCCAGGCTCATTGCTATAGTGCAGGAGGTGGCAAACGTTCTATGTAAAGGACCACATAGTAAGTATTTCAGACTTTGTGGGCTAAGAGGCAAAAATTGAAGATATTCTTTTGTATTTATATAACAAAAAAAGCAAATTTCCATACATTTTTTACTGATGAAATTAAAAATATAATAGTAATGGAGTAGAATTTTTTCTAATACAAGTAACTAATTGAAGAATTAAATTCTTTTTGGAGGTATTTTATATATATTATATACAAAGATACATATATAATAAATACATTTATTAGATATAGATATATAGATATTTTGTTTAAGGAATTGGCTCATGATTATGGGATCTAACAAGTCTAAAATCTGCACAGCCAATGCCCTAGTCTGAGTTCAAAGCCTACGGTCAAGAGAATTCCATCTTACTTGGGAGATGGTCAGCCTTTTGTTTTATTCAGGCCTTTAGTTGATTGAATGAGGTCAGTCTTCTACACTCAAAGCCCACCCATTTAAATGTTAATCTCATCTAAAAACATAGAAATGTCCACAATAATGTTTGACCAATATCTGGGCACCTTGTGGCCCAGTCCAGCTGACACATAAAACTAGCTATCACAGTGGAATAACATTTCACTAAACTGAAGTTCAGAATCAGTCATCTTCATCATCAAATAAATTACAAATGTTAGCTCATGAACCATAAAAAACAAGCTGAGGGAAAGATTTGGCCTATGAACAGTAGTTTGCCAACCCTTGATATGGAATGATATTTTAATGAAAATAATAATAGTCATGCCCCTAAAAGTAAAGATAATGAGAGTAAGTAGTGTATAGTTAGGAGAGGAAGGTAAAGTTCAACTGCATGGGATAAAGCTCCAACACTGTAACCTAGTAGCTACATGATCGGGCAAATTAGTCATCCTATGCTTGTTTTCTCCTTTTTTAAATGCAAATAAAAGTATCAACCCTACTAGCAATTCAAATGTGCGACACTCTGTTGTATTCCAAGCACCAAAAGTTCTGATCTTGTGTTGTAGCCCAACCATAAGATTATTCCTGCTTAATTTACTAATAGGCTCAGAGGAGTATGGGCTGGAGAGAAAGGGATATGGAAGAATTTTGGTACTAGAAGTGATTCAGGACACAGCACACAGGAGATAGACTTGCTTACCTAGTCTTAGTGAACTGTGAATTTACTGGAGGGGCAATACTTTTACAAAGAGGCTGGGACTTCATGTCCTTATTGAATAAAGAATAAGCTCTCAGATTTAAATTTATTGATTTTTCTATCCAGTTTCTATCTCTGTTCATCATGTTGAATTTCTTATCAATATCCCCAAATCAAACCACTGTTAAAGCAAATGTATCTATAGTTGTGCCCCTATAATGCCCACATCTTTGTAATGTGGTTAATTTTATGTAGATCTTAACTCTTAATTCTACTCATTTCAAAGAGATTTTTTTAAAAAGAGATGAAATAATGAATTATGAAAAATAAAAAGATCTAGCCTTATTGCCTTGTTGAAGATTTGCTACCCATGACCCTTTAAATATTGAACTTGGCTATAAAAATATCACTTCTTATTGATCACATGGTTATTAAAATCAGTCAAATGCTAAATTTATATGTCAAACACTTGTATATTTCCTGTAAATATTAGGGCAAAGGGAAAAGATGATTATGCCATTGTGAAGAGTCACATCAGATTTGTTCAATTCCACGTAACAGAGAAAAATAAAACTGTCATCAAGAATTTCATTGTATATGCCAAGCACTTGTCAAAAACTGCAACATCATTTATGCATGTATGTGTGTCTGTGTATGAGCTCATAAAAAATACACCCATGTGTGACATGGAGGAGAATGGAGTGAAAAGCAATCGTGTGCTTATCCACCTACGCTGGGCCCACACAGCACAGTGTCTGACAGCTGCTAAGATTGTGTGGCAGCCACTGTACACAAACACACTTGGGTTCACTTTTTCTGGAACCCCAGCCTACAGTGAGAGGCTGATGCTTTGGGTCTGGAGGAAAGCCTTGGTGTTCAATAAGTCAACAAATGCTAACCAAGGATTTAGAGCAGATTCTTAAATCCCCTCAGATTCTTAACATCCCCATCTAATGACTTTCAAGAGTTCTTTTGGGGAGAGATGGGTATAGAGATCCTTAGAGATAAGACACAACTTTTCATGTAATGAACAAATGCTTTCAAATGAGTAACAGAAAGAAACCATTAATCAATCACAGACATCTTTACTGGGAGACTCCAATTGGAGGCCCAGTGCAGGCCTCTGAATGGAGGAGTGTGTAGGCATTTCTAATGGCATTTTGATGTACATGCACAAAATTGATGTTGGAAGGATGGTTGTGAAGTCCCAAACAGTGGAATATTGAGGACATTTTCAGGTGGCAGTCTGATTTTGGCTGGGTAAGCCCAGTATATTTTCTCATGTCACAGTTGATTAGGTTCACAGGGAAGTGGAAAGAGTAAAAAATTCTCTTATTACTGCAGCAATGCCGCCTCAGCCTCTTTTCCCTTTGAATGCAACATTAGTTTTTGTCCAGAAGTCTAACTGCTTTCTACAGTTTGGGGAATTGTAAAGCAGAAACAATTTTCCTAGCCAGGCTGACCTTCACAGTAATGAGAAATGACTGGAATTTTTCTCTATTTCTCTAGCATTTGGGGAGGTTTTGGAAGGTGGGGGCCAGGGGGAGAAAGAATATGCTTGTTTTACCTGATATGTTGTGGGCATCCATTTGGCACTTTGAGCCTAATTTTTTTCCATTCAGGGGATTACATGGACTGTTGTACCATATGACCTGGGAGCCAGACCACAGTGTACTGAGAACCAACAGTAATGCACTTTAAATCTTTTGTTATCACAACAGAGATGGCATTTTGTTTCAGCCATTAAATGAATAAATATTTTTCTCCTGGGGACTGCTATTTTCATTTACTCTCTAGCTCTTACTCAGGTGATGAGCTCAGGGTGGGGAAATTAACCTTCATTCAGACTATGCCCTGAGCCTTCAGTGCCCTTGGTGTCACTCAGCCTCTGGGACCTTCAGTGGGACCCTCCCCCGACCATCAGCCAGCCTAATGATGTTCATTTCCAGTGACTTGTACCTGGCCCCTTGCTCACCATGCCCCTTTCCCTTTGTCAGGATGGCAGGATTAACGGGCCCTCTGACCAAGGCCTGCTTCCTCCTTGATTCTTGCAAGTACTTAAGGTTCCTATTTAACTGCAGAAATGTAAAAACTCCCTGGAAGGAGGTACAGAAGAAAGAATTTAACTCAACCCATCCCCACACCCCAGAAGAAGCAGCCCCTAAAGGAGAAACTTAATCCTGAACCATCCTTTGTCTAACTGTTTTGGGTGGCTTTCATCCCCCAATGATGATGATGATGACAGCAGAGAGAGTAATGTGTTGGGAGGCAGATTGTTTTGTAGCTTCTTTCCCCCCGCATCAAAGGTAGGCAACAGAGCAGCATAATTATACTGAATCTAAATCCTACTCTGCCACTTACTAGCTGTGTGATTTGGGACAACTTCTTAAACTCTGAGCCTCAGTTTTCTCATCTATAAACTGGCTCCATGGTAGCCCCTACCTCTCAAGGCATATTCATTTGAAGGGTGAAAAAAACACTTTGCACAGTTTCTGTCATGTGCCCTTGACAATTTATACCTTGTATTATTAACTCAATTTTGTGCTTTTAAGGTACATTGTAAGTTGGTGATCAATTTCCTTATGGTATTATATAAGACTCCATGACCGATTCATTCAGTGCCATGTGCTATAGAAGTGTGCTGTTGGAGGACCACCTCAGGACAGAAACTTTGTTTTTTTCTGGACTATAGTACTGACTGAACATTACATGAGACAGAATAGTGAGGCTAACACTAAGTGTTAAAACAAGCAAAATAAGTGCTGGAGGAGTAGGTGATCATGTTTTCTTTTTAAAATTCATTGCCTTCTCTCTGTCCCTACTGCCACCATTCTAGGTTGCAACTAGGGTGTAATAACTCTTGACTTCCTACACAGTCTCCTTGACTCAATGCTTCTCTGAGGCCCAACCCAACCCATCCTACATACCAAACCAGCCATCCTGAAACTCGAGTAATGATCAAGTTTTTGTTGGTGGCACAACATACCATGATGTGGTATGACATAGTGTGAAGTAGCATGACATGGCATGGCGTGGCATGGAAGACCATGAATCCAAAGAGTCAAAAGACAGAGTTCAAGCAAATCCTGGCTCTGCCTATCACTCTATGCTCTGGACATCTGTTGCCGTAACTGAGCCTCCCTTTCTCTATCTGAAAAATGAGCCCATACATAGCTCATCTGTAAGACCTTTTCTTTCTCCAACATGGTGACATTTATCCAAGAAAACATGAGGTATCATCCTTGCAAATTGGGGTCATTCAAAAAGTGACAGAAACTCTTCAAATTCTAGGAGGACCAATGTGAGATGCTGATTAGATTATCTCTGATCATTTGAAAGGCTAAGTCAGTCATTCTTGGTGAGCACAGAAATGTCTGATATTCATATTGTGACTGAATTATGTAGTTATTCAAGATTTTCTCCTGTGGGGAAGATTAATTAAAACATGGAAATATTAGAGACCAATTCAAAAAGATGATCTTGCAATCATCCAAATGAGAAGAGATGGGGACATTAACTAGGCCAATGGTGGTGGGATGGAGGAGAAGAGGAAGGATCTTCAAAGTCAAAATGATAAGATTTAGTCACTGATTGAACCTGGGTGAGAAGAGAGAGGAGCTGGGAAGAATGACCCAGGAATTGAGCAGGAGGGGCTCTGGGAGGAGAAAATTGAGCTCCACTTCGAAGACACTGAGTTCTAGGTGCTGTGCATCATTACTTGAAAATATACAGCCCACCCTTGGGATTCATCTGGAGGTAGGCCAGTCAGAGCTAGAACCATTGATTTTCATATGGAAATCACAGCTACTAGGACCTTTCCTGGAGTGGACATGGCCTTTGCTGCCTTGCTCTTCCTCCAGCAATCACTCCTCTGCTTTTATATGATTGACTTTATAGTCACTATTGCATTTTGAAAGTCCATGTAGCCACTTTCCCCTTCTGTCCCCAAACTACTATCCCTCTTCACCTCTCACCTACTTCCTTTCAGTGTCATTTCATCTCTTTTCCTTAAGTTCCAACCCTCCTAACTTAGATGTCAATGAACACACATAAATTGTTTATTTTTCTCTTTTGCATAACCCACTACTAAATATTCTTCAGGTAAAGTTCTACCTAGTCCCTGTAATCCTACAGTGGAGCTGAATACTTTACAAGCTCTGCTATTTCCCACATGGTTACTGTTGTTCTCCTTTACCCCTTTCTAGTTTTTTAAATAAAATGAAATCCAGGGCCAGTTTCTCCACTTAATTCCACCACCCTACCTCCCCTCCACATCACCAGCACTGACTCCTCTGGTTTTCAGAGCTACTGTTCACCTGGGTCAGTACATGAGAGGATGTTCCTCCTCAAAATGAAGGCTTTCATCGTATTGAGGTAAAATGCACTTCTAGACAGAGCTGTATGACTTTCTGAAGGAGGGCATTTATAGAACCTCAAATGCATGAATCATTTCCTTTCAAGCAGGGAAATGTATTTTACTCTTCTTGCTTCCAGTGGGATTGAGCCCATTCATTTCATTTTTTATGCTTTCCTGTTTTATTTAGAAATGATCTATTCATCCCTATCCCATTGAAGAAATACAGATAACTCAGGAAAAAATTGCCATATTATTGACATGAGTAGTGTAGATGCTCTCGCTGAATATTTTCATGGCCCCATTTAATTTAAGCTGTATAAACCCAGGCTACAAAATGCTCTTTTATTTGTTATGCTATAAGATGGCATCATAATCTCTGGAGTGAGTGAAACCCAGATTCTAATTATAGCTGTGGCCATGCCCCTTGGTCAAGTTATTGAACTTCAACCACAATAGAATCTGTTTTTTACAGTGTTGTGGGATTAAGTGAGATGTTAAGCATCTGTCATATATTAGGTTATATGGTAAATATTACAACATGCACAAAATCATACTTTTCAGGAATCTGTTTATATCTCTAGTATTGTTGATATATGCCACTCTGCTAGCCTATTTGGGAGGATGCTCTGATTCACACCTTTATTTTCAGTTCACCGTTTGTATTGCAAATAGCAGGAGATGTTTAAACTATAATAAAATGAGAACATTGTAAGTGTAAGAGTTCTAGGTGCAAACAAAAATAATAATAATCATAAATTGAATCCTCATTTCTGTAACTATGTTTTACTATCATGTTATAATTTATCCTCTCCTGTGATAACTGTCTGTACAGAGGCAAGGCAGTGAAGTTTCAGAAGTGCTCTTCCTACCCTTTTACTCCTAGAGGTTTTTCCTTTATGTGCTTTCTTTATCGTAATATTTAGTAATGTGATACAGATTTCACAACAGATCCCCAAATCCTGTTATGTCCACCAGAAACTCTACTCATACTAGAACACTAATTTCCCCAGTGGTCCCCAGTGGAAGTTGCCACACAACATTCAGGGGGGAGAATTGTCTGCCCTTCAATTACTTCATCCCTCAGATAAAGACATTTTACCCATAGAAGAGCCCACAGCAAGCATGTACGTGATGTAGGAAAAATATGATCAGTAGTCTTTCCAGTTTCTTGTCTTTTCATACTCCCACAAACTTGGTGGGCTCTCTCTTTCTCCTCCCTAGACACTTGGTGGTTGGTTCTCCTTCAATCATCTCCTACCAGCCCATCCAAAGCTACTTTCAAGAGAACCCCAACAAAGTCTTTTTCTATGGATTGCAAAAGACTGATTTGTATGTATAGATGTTTTTCTTCCTCAGGGTATTTGCAGGGAACCATGTCCCTGTTCTAATTTAAACAGAAAAGTAATTTAATTATGAAATGGAGTCTCATAATCAGTTGATTAGATTTCTGGTTTCTGTTTATTAACCCAGTTTATGTCTTTAGTAAAGTTTACAAACTGTTCTAGAAACTGTTTATGTCTTTAAAAACTTTTTTATCCTTGCCTGAGGACCTTTTTTTTTTTTCATTTCTTTTAGAGAGAGAAGAAGGTAGACAGGAAGGGATAGAGAGAAACATCGATCAGTTGTCTCTGGTACGCATCTGGACCAGGGACCAGGGATCATGCACACCCTGACCAGGGGTCATAGGTACTCTTAGAAGAGTTGCTCTAAGAGCAACATCAAGGACAGTTGAGAAAAATGGCACTGTCTGTCATGATGGAAAAATACAGAAACACACAACCCAGAAAGCACAGCCCTCTTGCCTCCTCCACCCTCTGTGGGGTGGAGGAAAAGAGTGCAAATTGTGCAGTAGCCATGAGGACAACCTCAGCTCTGAGCCTCAGGGTGGGAGGACCTAGAGGACCAAGGGCTCTGGAACAGACCTCAGTCACGAATCCCAGCATAGGAGACAGCCCTCCACTCAGGAATTCTCAAGACTGACACCACAAAGGCCTTGCAGGGCAGGCAAGATTCAGGACAGAGCCACACTCCACTGGGAGACTGGGAGAACAAAGTGATGCCCAGACTAGAAGGAGTAGCACCATTCAGATACTAGGGAAGAACTGAAGGGAGAGAACATGCTTGTGACCCTGTTAGAAAAAACTGGTACAGGGCTTTAAGTGTGCAGTTGTTCTGAGAGGGTTGAGTTCCCCAAACCAAGATCTGTAAACAACCTGTGAGGACAAGACAGGGACATACAGGTAGGGCACATTTTATTAATTGATTTTCATAATGATGCCTTATAATCATCAAGAAAGAGAAATTCCACTGAGATTAAGAAGGCACAAAAATTATATTGGTATGAAGATGTGTGAATTATATATAATGCAGTAAAAAGAAAGTAAATAAAAAGGATGGCTTTTGCCCCAAAGTAACTATATTGTGTTCCTATTACTGTTATTATATATATCACGTGGGAGAAGTATGTGAGGATAGACACCACAATTTGACATTGTTATCTCTGGGAGGGGTTAGTTTTCATTTACATCACCTTTGCTTTTCTCTATTTTGTAGTTTTCTCAAACAAACAGGTATCTCATATGCAATAAATCTGATACAGAATAAAAGAGGGTAGTGATGTCGGCAAGCCATCTTTAATAGGTTGCCTCCAGAACTTGGCTGTTGTAAATTGTGCTGCTATGAACATTGGGATGCATAGCTTCTTATGGATTAATGTGTCAGAGTAGTTCTTAGGATAAAATCCCAGCAGTGGAATTGCTGGGTCAAAAGGCAGCAACTTACACCATACACAAAAATAAATCCAAGGTGGACAAAAGACTTAAATATAAGTCATGACACAATGAAAGTCCTGGAGGAGAACATAAGCAGGAAAATATCTGATATTCCCTGCAGCAATATTTTCACCAATATGTCCACTAGAGTAAGGGACATAAAGGAAAGGATAAACAAATGGGATCTTATCAAAATAAAAAGCTTCTGCATGGCTAAAGAAAACAGCATTAAAATGAAAAGAGAACCAACTATATGGGAAAACATATTTGCAATGATACCGCAGACAAGGGTTTGATCTCCAAAATATATACAAAGAACTCACACGATTCCACTACAGGAGGACAAACAACCCAATTAAAAAGTGGGCAAAAGACCTGAATAGACACTTCTCCAAGGAGGACATACTGATGGCCCAGAGACATATGAAAAGATGCTCGGCATCGCTAGCCATCAGAGAGATGCAAATTCAAACCACAATGAGATACCACCTCACACCAGTCAGAATGGCCATCATAAACAAATCAACAAACAACAAGTGTTGGAGAGGATGTGGAGAAAAGGGAACCCTAGTGCACTGTTGGTGGGAATGCAGGCTGGTGCAGCCACTGTGGAAAACAGTGTAGAATTTCCTCATAAAACTAAAAATGGAACTGCCTTTTGATCCAGCAATTCCACTGCTGAGATTATACCCTAAGAACCCTGAAACACCAATCCAAAAGAACCTATGCACCCCAATGTTCATAGCAACACAATTTACAATAGCCAAGTGCTGGAAGCAACCTAAGTGCCCATCAGTAAGTGAGTGGATCAAAAAACTTTGGTACATTTACATGATGGAATACTATGCAACGAAAAGATAGAAGGAGCTCCTACCCTTTGCAACAGCATGCATGGAACTAGAGAGCATTATGCTAAGTGAAATAAGCCAGGTGCTGAAAAATAAGTAACATATGATCCCACCTTTAAGTGGAACCTAATCAACAAAACAAACAATCAAGCAGAATATAACCAGAGACATTGAAATTAAGAATAATCTGACAGTAATCAGAGGGGATGTGGGAGGGGATAGAGGGGAAAAGGGGGTAGGGATTTCAGGAACAACTATAAAGGACACATGGACAAAACCAAGGGGAAGTAGAATCAGGGGAGGGAGGTGGGGATGGCTGAAGTGGGGGGATAGTGGTGGGGGGAAAATGCAGACAACTGTACTTGAACAACAATAAAATAGTTAAATAAATAAAATAAAAAAGAATTAAAACTGTCAAAATATAAAGTTTAAAACTTTTTAAAAACCTTATTTAAGTCCCAGTGATCTCACATGATTCATGCCTCTGGGAATGACAGACAGCTGATATTTTCCTTTACCTATAAAACAAGAACCTCAGCCTAAACCACTGCTGACAGAACTTTGTAAACTGCTATCTTATGTAATATTGTAGCTTATTCTCATGAGAAAAATGTTAATTTCTTGACCAGGGGATCAAAGACCCCCAGTTATATCAACCCAGTGGTGAAGCTCTTTGGCATCAAGAGCCATGTCTTTGACCTCTGTTGTCTTCACCAACAGAGTGCCAAAACCAGCACTGAGCCCATAAGAGCCACTCAGAGATGGTTAGTCTTTGACCAAAACTCAGAAGGGTATATGTGAAGATTTCCATGGTCACAAAACAAACTAGTACTTAGGATGTTAGAACCTAGGCCTCCAAAGACCGACGCATCACCATGTCTACCCACCAAAGACACAGAGAGTATCCAAAGTACTTGGAAAGCTCCACTTGTTCTAAATAGAGACAGTACCCAACTTAACAGTGATTTGACTTACAAATGTTCAATTTACAATTTTTCAACTTACAATTGTGAAAAAACAATACCCATTCATAGAAACCAAACTTCAAATTTTGAATTTTGATATTTTTCTGCACTAGCAATGTGCACTATAACACTCTCTTTTTTTTAATTTTTTTTTATTTTTTTATTTTTAAATATATTTTATTGATTATGCTATTACAGTTGTCCTATTATCCCCCTTCATTCCCCTCCACCCTGAACACCCTCTCCCACCCACATCCCCCCCCTTTACTTCAGTCCATGTGTCATAAGTTCTTTGCTTCTACATTTCCCATACTATTCTTGCCCTCCCCCTGTCTATTTTCTAT
>JAPYXV010004845.1:0-11032 GCA_028533065.1 Trachops cirrhosus
TCACCCGGCCCGACTCCGCCCCTCCTACCGGTCTGGTTGATCAAGTCTATTTTCAACTCACTGGTTGTCGGACTGCCAGGCACTTCAATTTTCTGTCATTTCTGGTTGTTATTTTGTTTCTATATCATTGTTGTTCCTATCTTGGTTGTGCGAGGGGGCACAGTGCGTCTACCTATGCCTTCATCTTGGCCGGAAGTCCTCATTTGCATTTTAGGCTATTATATTCTTGGACTGTTCAGTCTTGGAGTTCTAAGCCACTAAATAAAGAAATCTGGCTGCTCTGTTGGAAGGACCATGTGGAGAAAGAGAGATGCCCAAAAAACTGCAGCAGCCCCAGTAGTTCCAGCCCTAAGGTACCAGTCATGTGAAAAATCATCTTGGGTAATCCAGCCCCAACAGAGGAAATGCCAGTTGAAGCATTTTGAGAAACAATGAATCATTATTGTCATAAACCACCAAGTCTTGCAGTGGTTTATTATGTACAATAGATAACTAAACACTTTGCTTTTTGCTAAATATGGAGATGTTATTTTTGTCTTTGCCTTGCTTTGCTTCCATTCCAGAAGTCAGGATGAGTGCTTGGTTATCAATACATGCCTTTGCCTCATCTCTGGTGTGATAAGAAAGTAGCATGTCGATGCACCATGAACCTTCACTCTGCAATGGGGCTAGAGATATCCAAGTCTATTTTCTGTACAGTGGTGGTGATGTCTGTATGACCCTTTGTAAGCTATGAGGTGTTGGCTCTTAGAGTTTCAGCTCTTTCTTATGACGGTTGAAAGGATTTAATGCAATGATGCACATAAAGCATCAGGCTGAGATCGGACTATCTGTAGTGACATGCTTATCAATCTTACTTTCCTATTCTAAGCTTTCTGAGGCTCCTGAAATTTCTCTGTGGCCCCCAAAACACTGACAGCTGACCAGGGGTTTGCTTACAGGTATGATGAAGCTCCATTTCCATCCAACTGACTGAGGATTTCAGGTTTCTTTATCTTTATTTTTACAGGTACTAAATCGAGGGATAATTTGTTGAGGATTTTTTTAACCTGATTTTTTTCTCACCTCATCTCTGTCCACACTTCTGAAACTACACTGCTGCCATGTTTTTGTGGATGTGGTCTTTCCTCAGGCTTATACTTCTTGCCCTGTAATCAAGATGAAGCCCTGGTCCCCGTATCTGGACTTGGTTTTTTAATATCCAACAAGCTCTTACCATGTGGATTTGGCTATTTTCCCAGCTTTGTTTGTGTTTAGCTGGGGCTGTGACACACTTCTGAAAATATGGTTTTTGACAGATTCACACATAGTTCTGAAATATGTTGTGGAAAGATAATTGGCTAATGCCCATTGATAGCTCTCTCTTTGGGGATTAACACTGAGAATATTTGAAGTAAAATGAGCTTGGTAATGCACAATATGATTATTAAACTTTTTGCCAAAGGTTATGCTAGCTGAATATACAATCTCAAATAATATGTAATTAAAAGTTAGAAATTCTAGTCTATAGTTTTGGGAGCATGAGAATTTTTATTAAAGCTTTCTTTGCAAAGATATATTGTCAAATGTTATTAACCAAAAATACAATTTGAAAACTCTTGATTTTTTAAAAAAGATTTTATTTGTTTGTTTTTAGAGAGGAAGAAAGGAGAAAGAGAGGGAGAGAAACATTGATTGGTTGCCTCTCACATACCCTCAGCTGGAGACCTGGCCTGCAACCCAGGCATGTGTGCTGACTGGGAATAGAATAGGTGACTCTTCAGCTTGCAGGTCAGTGCTTAACTCTGTGCTATAACAGCTAGAGTGAAAAAACTTGAGTTTTAAGTCAAGCAACTAACTAGTTTATGCCCATAAATAGGTCACTTAAGTTTTCTGGGCTTCAGTCTGATTTGCTATGAAAGGACAGGTTACATATGACAATAAATTTGATTGGACAAATTCCTAAAAGAATAAAACAGAAAAGCTGAATACCTTCATAACTATTGTATTAGTCTGCTCTGGCTGCTATAACAAATAGCATGTCATACACTAAGTGACTTAAATGATGGAAATTTATTTTCTCAAAGTTTGGGAGGCTGAGAAGTCCAAGATCAAAAGGTGCTGATAAATTTGGTTCCTGGTGAGAATTCTCCCTGGCTTGCAGATGACCACCTCCTCACTCTATTTTTGCATGGTATAAAGAGAGGCTAGCTCTCAGCAGCTCTTCTCACGAGGACACTAATCCTATAGGCTCAGAGCTCCACCATTATGACCTAATTTAACATTAATTACATCCTTACTATAAATACAGCCAGCCATAGTAGGGGTTAGGTTTACAACATATGGATTTGGAGGGAAAATAATTCAATCCATAAGAATCATTAAATAAATTAAATCTGAAGACTCTTCTTATATGGAAAATATATTTTCTATAAAATTTTCAATGAAAAGATCATTCCAAACTTATATAAGTTCTTCATAGTCTAGGAAAAGAATGAATGTTTCCCAAATCATTTTATAAAACTAGGCAGAACATTAATAGCAAAGCCAGAGAAGGACAGCATGAGCAAATCTCTCTTGTGTACATAAATGTATAACTTGTAAAAAAGTAGCAAATCAAATTCAACAGTATATAAAAGAAAAATACATCATAAGTTTCTAGTACAGAGGTAGTTTATTATCAGAATATCTACAAATGTCATTTATCTCACTGACAGATGAAAAAAGACGTAGAAAACATTTTTTAAATCAGTGTCCTTTAAAAAAAGTAAAAAATAAAGTCAGTACCCCTTAATGAGAAACATCTTTAGTAAAATCTGAATATAAAGAAACTTTCTTAACCTGTTAAAGGGCATCTATCAAAAACTGAATGCAAACATTCTTTTCCATGGAAAAATGTTTGAAGCATTACTTTTACAATAAAATTATGAGTAAGATAAAAGTGCTCATCATTACAATACCCTCTCTGGAGGGCCTAGCTAGCGTGGAAGGTAAAGGTATTAGACAAGATGCATAAGAATTGAAACTAACAAATCTGTCAATATTCAAAGGTACTATGATTGAAGACATATAAAATCTAAAATAATCTACAGTCAAATTATTATAAATAAGTGTTTAGTAAGGTGACTTATTTTTGGTTTTATCTGAAAGTGGAGTCTGAAAAAGGAGCTAGGATGCATGTCATTTGTTTGGAAGGGGATCTCAGAGAAGCAGCAGTGAAGTGGCTGGAAAAATGAGACAGGGAGTAAGAAACCCCAATATATGGTATGTTTTTGAGTTAGTTATTGCTATGGACAACTGTAGTTTAATCTCACTGGTGACTTTCTGAAGATCTGTGTAGAATGTGACTTAGAACTGTCTCTGTAAAGGACAGAGGTTGGCAGAGAGACATCATAGTATATGCTTGACATGGGACTCTGGAAACGTGCCCACCACTGTGGTAAAATTGGAAGCAATGTGAAAAAATGTGGTACAGGGCACAAATGCATCTGTGGCACTGACAATATCAGATGGATATAAAAAACGAATTGAATTTCTATATGAAAGAAAGAAACAGAAAACAAAAATATGTACTAGATATCTATGGAGAAAACTATAAAAATATAAAAACATTACTGAAAGATAGCATATAGGGATAAATAAGTGAACAAATTTAACATATTCATGAAAAATGTCTTATTGTGAAGATGTAAATTCTTCATAAATTGAAACACTGAAGTGAAATCCTATCAATATCATTTTCCATTTTTATTTTTGCTCTTTTTATACTCCATATGGATTTTCTTCTCTTCCCAAGGGTAATAAATTATATGGAATTTATATTAAAACAATAAAGTGAAAAGAACACTTTGTAGTAAAATAAAAATATTTTAAGTCTGTTTTTTAGCAAATGCTTAATCTCAGAGAAGTTATTTCTTCAACTTTATGAAAGAAGAGATAATGCCAAAGCTCAAAGAATAATGAGAACTAAGTGAGAAAAATGATTGAGAATGTAAATAAAAGTGCTTGCCACATAGTAGGTATGCATGTAGGAAATGTTCTTTCCCTTCTTTTCTCCTTGAAGATTGACTTTCAGTTCTATGACTTTCATGGTCTCCATTCAGTGATTAATAAACTCAGGAATAGAAATTGAATTTTACCAGCTGTTCAGTTTTTGAATATTTTATTTATTTATTTTTAGAGAGAGGTGAAGGGGGGGAGAAAGAGAAGGAGACAAACATTGATGTGAAATAAAAACATTGATCAGTTGCCTCCTGCACACACCCTGACCAAGGACTGACCCTGCACCCAGGCATGTACCCTGATTGGGAATCAAACCCACGGCTTTTTCTTTGTGGAACCACGTCCAACCACCTGAGCCACACCAGTCAGGGCTAGCAGCTGTTAAACTTTTAACAGCTGGTATAGTAAAGTTAATAAATATCAAGGGGTAAAGCAATTAAAAGTAATTTTTTAGGAAGTAGACCAAAATGGTAGTGTTATTTTATTTTATTTTTTTAGATTTGTATTGATTTTATTGAGGTGACATCAATTAATAAAATTGTATAGGTGTTAGACATGCAATTCTATAATATATCATCTGTGTATTATGTTGTGTTCACATTCTACAGTCAAGGGTCTTTCAATCATCATTTATCCCTCTTTTACTCTTTTCTACCACCTCCACCTCCTTTCTCTCTTATAATCACCGTACTATTGTCTGTGAGTTCTTTTTTTTTTTTTTTTTTGCTTAATCCCTTCACCTTTTCCACCTAGCCTCCTCTTCTCTGAGAGCTGTCCATCTGTCTCTGTATCTCTGAGTTCATTTCCATTTTGTTGGTCAGTTTATTTTGTTTATTAGATTCTACATATGAGTATAAGTAAAATCATACAGTACTTTTCTTTCTCTGGATCTTTCACTTAGCATAATACTCTCCTGGTTCATCCTTGCTGTCACAAAAGGTAGCAGTTCCTTCTTTTTCACAGCTGAGTAGTATTCCATTGTGTGTAAATGTACCCCAGCTTTTTTTAAGCCACTCATCTCCTGATGGGCACTTGGGCTGTTTCCAGATCTCAGCTATTGTAAATAATGCTGAAATGAACATAGGGGTTCATATATTCTTTTGAATTAGTGCTTTGGGTTTCTTCATGTATGTTTCCAAAAGTGGAATCACTGGGTCATAAGGGAGTTCCATTTTTAATTTTTGAGGTAACTCCATACTGCTTTCCACAGTGGCTGCACTAATCTGCATTCCCACCAGCAGTGCAAAGGGATTCCCTTTTTTCCACATCCTTGCCAGCACTTGTTGTTTGTTGATTTATTGATGATAGCCATTCTGTCAGGTGTGAGGTGATATCTCATTGTCATTTTAATATGCATTCCTCTGATGATTAGTGACATTGAGCATCTTTTCACATATATGTATATATATATTAGCCACCTGTATGTCCTCTTTGGAGAAATGTCTATTTGGGTATTTGCCAATTTTTTAAATTGGGTTGTTTGTCTTCCTGGTTTTGAGTTGTATAAGTTCTTTATGTATTTCAGAAATTATCCACTAATCAGATGTGTGATTGGTGAATATGTCCTCCCCTTCAGTGGGTTCCATTTTCATTTTGTTGATGATTTCCTTTGTTGTGTAAAACCTTTTTAGTTTGATATAGTTCAATTTGTTAAACTATTGCTACAAGAAATATCTGAAAATTTTCTGTCTATGTTTTCCTCTAGGATTTTTCTGGTTTTGAGTCTAACATTTGTGTTTAATGTATTTTGAATTTATTCTTATGCATGGTGTAAGAAGATGGTCTAGATTTATTTTTTTGCATGTATCTGTCCAATTTTTCCAATGCCATATATTGACTAGACTGTCTTTACTCCATTGTATGCTCTTGCCTCCTTTGTCAAATATCAGTTGACCATAAAAGTGTGAGTTTATCTCTGGACTCTCTATTCTGTTCCATTGATCTACATGTCTGTTTTTATGTCAGTACCATGCTGTTTTGATTACGATGGCCCTGTAGTATAGTTTGATATCAGGTAGCATGAGTTCTCCAACTTTGTTCTTCTTTCTCAAGATTGCTGTTGTTGTTTGGGATATTTTGTGGTTCCAGATAAATTTTTGGAATATTTATTCCAGTTCTGTGAAATATGCCATTGATATCTTGATAGGAGTTGCATTAAATCTATAGATTGCTTTGGGTAGTATGGACATTTTAATGATGTTAATTCCTCCTATCCATGAACATGGTACACATTTCCACTTGATTGTTTCTACTTCAGTTTTTTTCTCAGTGTCTTATAATATTCTGAGTACAGCATTTTTACATCCTTGGTTAGCCATTATAGGTATCAGTTTAAAATGCCAACATTCTCTGACAAGTAGACTTCTTTTTTTAAATTTTACTATCACCTAAATTTTTGTTGTTTGTCACTTTCTTTATGGTGCTCTTTTAGACAGTTTTGTTTTTAAAGTAATCAATTTTATTGATTTTTCATTTATGCTTAGTGTCTTTTGGGTATTATTCAATAAATATATTAATTATTATAGCCTTATAAGAAATCACATCACCAGGAGAAATTTTTCTATCCATAACCACTAAATATATCTAATTTATTCAACCTTACTCAATGTTTTATTAGAAAGTTGTAATATTTTTAAGTTGCATGTTCAGTTAGTGGGTGTACATTTTATGGTTATGCTTCATACCTTAAATACATGCATTATGTATCAAGTATAACATAACCATTTTTAAAATGTGGA
Organism: Trachops cirrhosus; assembly: GCA_028533065.1. NCBI lineage: Eukaryota > Metazoa > Chordata > Mammalia > Chiroptera > Phyllostomidae > Trachops > Trachops cirrhosus. Next base: position 6,720 of record JAPYXV010004845.1, read on the forward strand.
AATATACCCTAAGTGGAATTTAGACATTAAAAATGATGCTAAAGTTATAGGTATAGAAAGACCTATAGCATATTAACAAGTGATAAGTGACTTTTCATAATAGAATATTTTCTGTAAATGCAATTAATTTAAGTATATGTAAAATTATAAGTATAAAATAAAGAGATATTTGGATGGCTGTTAAACACGCAAAGCAGAATATGATTCAGATAGAGAAGAACTTCCAGAATTGTAAGGACCTTTGAAAATCTGCTCCACCTCAGAAAAGCAGAAAGAATACTGGCAAAATTTTGAAAACTAAACTTTTCAGAACTCTAGAAATTAAATGTTTGCGACATTTGAAGAGAATTGTTCAAGAAAATCAGTTGGATCATGGTAAGAACATTGGAAATTTATGGCGTTTTAATGCACTCTCCTCCACCTTCCTCTCCCTAGATCTGTAGTAGCTTTAAAAACCAACTCTCTGACCATGACACTGGCTATAATACCCAGTAAACTAGTAGCTCCTTGAGGGGGTGATGTGGGTTTGGAGCTTTTTATAAGCCTCATTCTCCAGAACTTGATATTCCTTGACCTGCCTGGTAGTTCACTAAACAGCTCCATTCCCAGGGCTTGTCTTTATTTGACCTGACTCAAAACTTACTGTATGTGAATAGCCCTATCCTTGAGGCATTTGTCAGAAATAATCAGCAGAAATTGTTTAACACTGACCAAAGTGGTATTACCTTGGGGCCAAAAGAGGCAGACAACCACACTTATAAGGAAAAAAGTTGGGAATAAGGTGAGTACACATGGGGCTATGAAAATATCCAACATATTCCTAGGACTCTAGAAGGTCACACACATATGCCTGGATACGTGCTTCCCTAGTAAAAACCCGAGAAAGCACTGGTCTCTCACTGACCTTTAGACAGTGCAAGCAGGAAGTAAAGGCTAAGGGAGAGTTGTGAACTGCCTTCCAGATCTAAGGCATGTCCCAATACTCAACAAAGAGTATTTGTTGACACTTAGAGGATCAAGGTGTTTAGGGAAATCATTAGCTGACCATTAAGTTAGTCAAGCAGAGTCTTCAGTGGCCACATACAACATAGAATATAGACTTTACAGAATTGGTTCAGAAAAGTCAATAAACACACAACAACGAAAACAACAAACAGTGGGCAGGGCGGTATCAGATTTTTATATAATTAAGAATTGGGCTGACCCAAAAGTTTGTTTTCTATAAGATAGTTTTAGTAACACTTAGTTGTTTTTAACTTCATTTGAAACAATTTTGTTAGATTGTGTTGTGACAGCTGTCATATCAGTATGCATTTAAAAAACCAATCAAAATTAGTTATTTTTGTGTGGCCATTTTAATATTGAAAATGGAAGAAAATATGAGCATTTTAGGCATATCACACTGTATTACTTCCAAAAAGGTAAAAGCACAACTGAAATGCAAAAATATTTGTGTGGTGTATGGAGAAAGTGCTGTGACTGATCAAATGTGTCAAAAGTGGTTTGTGAAGTTTTGTGCTGGAGATTTCTCTCTAGATAATCCTCCACAGTTGGGTAGACCAGTTGAAGTTGATAGTGATCAAATAAGGACATTAATTGAGAACAATCAACATTATATCATGCAGGAGATAGCAGACATATTCAAAATAGCCACATCAATAAAGTTATTGGTGAAAATGAGACATGGGTCTTTTATTTTATGGAAAAACCATATGGACTTTTTGGACAACCCAACAGTACATAAATTATTTAAAATATTTAATATATATTGAAAATTAAGAGACCATGCAAAGAAATAAGAAAAAATAGCCCATACACAGGAAAAAATATAATCAGTAAACACTATCCCTAGTAAAATTGGATATTGGGCGTACTATGTGAAGATCTTAAATCAGATGTTTTAAATATGTTCAAAGAGCTAAAGGAAACCATGTCTAAAAAACAAAGGAAAGTAAGAGAGCAATGTTTTGCCAAATAGTGAATATCAATAAAAATATAGAAATTATCAAAAGGGACCAAATAGAAATTCTGGAGTTGAAAAATACAGTAGCTGTCCCTTCTCATAAGCAGCTTTAGGTGACCTCTGGAAATAGTTTACTATTCACTTGACCTAGAAAACACCACAAAATTATGTAAATCAAGAGTTTCAAATCTTTTTGTTTACTTTAAGAACACTCATGAAACTGCCCAGGCCATCAAAGGTATACATATCCAAAAAGCCACCAAGTATCTGAGGAACATCACTTTTCAGAAGCAATGTGTGCCTTTCCACTGTTACAATGATAAATTTGATTGGTGTGTCAATCAAATTGGTTGGCCTGGGCCAAACGGTAGGGCTGGTTACAGGATCAGTGGTTCAAAAAAGTGTTGAAATTTTGCTGCACATATGCTTAAAAATAGGGAGAGTAATGCTGAACTTAAGAGTTTAGATGTAGACTCTCTGGCCATTGAGCACATCTAGGTGAACAAAGCTCCCAAGATCTGGAGCAGAAAAGAGAGCTCATGGGTAGATTAACCCATGTAATAGCTTTCCCTGACACATTGAAGTTATTCTTACTAAAAAAAGAGAGCAGATTGTTCCTAACCCTGAAGAAATAATAACTTAAAACTTTTGACCTGGGAGTAAATTCAGCATAAAATAACTGCTAATAAAAGTAAAATTAAAAAAAAAAAGGAAGAAAGAAAAGAAAGAAAGGAAAATACAGTGACCGAAATGTTAAATTCGCTACAGGGGATTGAGAACATATTTGAGCAAGAAGAAGAATGTATCAGAGAACTTGAAGATAGATTGATAATGATTATCAATCCAAGGAACAGAAACAAAAAATGAAGAGCAATAACAGAGTCTTAGGTAGCTGTTTGATACCACTGAATATGTCAACATATGCATAATGGGAACTCCAGAAACAGAGGAGAAAGAAGAAAGGAGCAGAAACAATATTTGAAGGATCAATGATTTTCAGTCACTCCCAAATTTGATGAAAATCTTAATCTACACATTTGAGAAACTCAACACACACCAAACAGAAAAAACCACAGGGATGTACACTTAGACACATCAGAGTCAGACTGTAGAAAGTCAAAAACAAAAAGAGAATCTTGAAAGCAATAAGAGAAAAGTGACTCATTGTGTACCAGGAATTCTCAATAATATTAACAGCTGACTTTTCTCATCAGAAAACATGAATATCAGAAAACAGTGAAATTACATATTCCAAGTGCTAAAAGGAAAAGATTACCAACCAAGATTTCAATATCAAGCAAAACTAAGATTCAGAAATGAGGAAATTAAAAGCTTTTGAGATGAACAAAAAGTGAGAGAATTTGTTGGTAGCAGACCTTCCCTACAAAAGAAAGTGTATCAGGCTGAAAGGAAAGGATAATAGATGGTAATGAGAATAGACAAAAAGATGTAAAGAATATTGGTAAAGGTAACTATAAAGATATAGATAAAATATAGTATAAATACATATAGATTGTAATTTTTTCTTTTCTATCTAATTTGAAAAAGAAGTCCACAAAGTAATAATTATGCAATTGTGTTGATGGGCTTACCATGTATAAATATGTGGTTTGTATGAAAATAATAATAAAAAGGACAATAAAGTTTTGTGTACTATGGAAATTAAGTTGTTCTTTTTTTTATTGCTGTTCAAGAACAGTTGTCTGCCTCCCCCCAACCAATCCCCCCAAACCTCAGCCATCCCCACCTCCCTCCCCTGATTCCACAACCCTTTGGTTTTGTCCATGTGTACTTTATAGTTGTTCCTGAAAACCCTTCACCCTCTTCCCCCCATTATCCCCTCCCACCTCCCCTCTGGTGTTTGTTCTTGATTTCAATGTGTCTGGTTATATTTTGTCTGCTTGTTTGTTTTGTTGATTAGGTTCCACTTAAAGATGAAATCATATGGTATTTGTCTTTCACCACCTGGCTTATTTCACTTAACACTATGCTCTCCAGTTCCATCCAGCTGTTGCAAAGGGGAGGAGCTCCTTCTTTCTTTCTGCTGCATAGAATTCCATTGTGTAAATGCACCACAGTTTTTTGATCTATTCATTTACTGATGGGTTACTTCATCAGCTTAGGTTGTGTCCAGGAGTTGGCTATTGTAAATTGTGCTGCTATAAACATTGGGGTGCATAGGTTCTTATGGATTGTTGTTTTAGGGCCCTTAGGATATAATCACAGCAGTGGAATTGCCGGGTCAAAAGGCAGTTCCATTTTCAGTTTTCTGAGGAAATTCCATGCTGTTTTCCACAGTGGGTGCACCAGCCTACATTTCCATGAACAGTGGAGTAAGGTTCCCTTTTCT
>JAPYXV010004846.1:0-11031 GCA_028533065.1 Trachops cirrhosus
GACCACTGTGGAAAACAGTATGGAACTTCCTCAGAAAACTAAAAATGGACCTGCCTTTTGATCCAGCAATTCTACTTTGCTCATTATTCTTAAAGGAAAAACTACTAAATATTTAGGCTTGAGGGCCATACAGTCTATGTCCCAGTCCTCTTAAGCAGTTCTGCCATTGTTTTGTGAAAACACCATAGACAATATATAAATGAATGTTTTTGTTCTAATAAATATTTACAGAAACTGTGAGCAAAGCCACAGCTTGCTACCTTCTAGTCTAGGGCATCTTCTGTGCCTCATGTCAGTTACTTAAGCCCTCTTTCTGTTTTCCATGATCGATCTCAAAAGAAGTTACTTGTAGTGGAAAATAAAATTAACTTTTGAATTGGTTGATTCTCTCCAGGCATATATTTTTCAGATTGGCATAAGTTTGTTTCAGTGAATTAGATATTATTACATAATCTCCTGACTTCCATTGTTGCTGTTGAGAAGTCAGTGATACATCTTTTTGCTCCTTTGAAGATGATCTCCTATTTCGGGGGATGGGTTTAAGATTTTCTCCTTGTTTTTGGTGTCTTGTGCTCTTATTGCAATGTCTTTAGATGGACAATTTTTAAGGAACAGTTATTTGCTGGAGATTCATTGAAATTCTTGAATGCTTTTTATTGTGTTTAGAAAGTTCTCATTCACTGTCTTCACACATTGTCTCTGCTCTTTTCTGCCTTTCCTGCAAGAACTCCAATTATCTTTTCTCATTTTATCTTTCATATCTCTAAACTTCTTTCTGTGAATCCATCTTTTCATTTATTTACTCTGCTTTCTGTACAATTAACTCTGACTGATTTTCCAGGTCATTTATTTGTTCTTCATTATAGCCTATTTGCTTTTAAATCCATCTACTAAGTTACTGTGCTTCAAAATTATAAGTAATTTTCATTTCCCGAATTTCTATTTGCAACTTTTTCTCATAAGCTAGGTTACTCCTCATAGTTTCCTCTTCTTGAGAGACACTGCAAGCTTTTTTTCCATAATATAATGCATTTTTGTAATCTATGTTTTATAAGCTATGACTGATTATTCTACTGTAAGAAGTGTTTGTACATCGGTTTGTATATTTGGTTTTGAAGCTTCTTACTCAAGGTATTTTTTTCTTATGTGACTAGTTATATTGTTTTTGAAAAATTACGTAGGCCACAGATAAAGGATAAAAGTGCATTTCTATTTAGGGTGCCTTAGAGAACTACTCTCAATGACTTTCAATGGAATTCATGATCTAAATGTTTTTTTCATGTTGTTTCTGGTCATTTGGGTGATACGAATTTGGTTCAAATCCAAAAATGTTCAGCTTTTGTTTACAAGTCCCCAGAGACAGTAGCTTTCTATCCCTTTTGGAGGATGAAAGAAACTTTCCTAGAAACGCTTTGAAATCTGAGGGTAGAGGTGAACTTATTTTTAGCTTATCCTTAATTTGAGAGAATGGTTCTTTGGGGTTCCAGCTTAGACTCTCCAGTTAGGGTATTCTCGGGCTTTGGTACCCTTCCCCTTGGGATATGAGACAATCTCGCAGAGAGTTCAAACATTCTCGGGCAGACAAATGCTTCCACAACAACAATGACTTTGGTCCTCTCTTACTTGTCCAGATCCCTGGTTCCCTTCAATTTTATTCTGATAATTCCTTTCTACCAGTCACATCTTCAATGTTTTTAAGAATTAAAAAAAAAAAAGATAATCCACCATTTAGTAGTTCTCAGTGGGAAAATTAGTCTAAATAACCTAGACCACATTATTAGGGAGTTTGCAAAATCTTTGGTAGATCTTTGGTATTTCCCTCTTTAGTTTGTGTTTAAGAGTTTTCGTAGAAATGAGCATTGAATTTTGTTTTCCCTTGTGCTTAATTAGTAACCTATTGTTATTACCATAGGTAGCTAGATATTAATAAAGAAAGGGAACAAAGGGAATCAGACATCAAGACTAATAAATTTGGAAGCATAAGACTGCTTCACTAGGAACTTGCAACATCCATAAGCACCCCAGGAAATTGCAGCATTTCCCACCAAGGGATTTAATACCCCTCCTATCCCCCATATAAGGAGAAAGGACCAGTTTTCCAATCTTCCCAGGATATATCTGGTCTGTTCCCCACATATTACCGAGGGAGAGTAAAAACAATAAAGGGGACATTTCTCTGCTAGATGCATGACCAGTAGAAGCCAAGATGATGACCACAGTGGCCTGTCAATCTAGCCTGGGAAAAGGATTGGATTGGAGACACACAACCTCAGACAATCTAACAAATGAATTGATTAGAGGGTTTGGTTAAAGATTGCCTGGTCCTTCCCAAGCCCGAGATAATATAACCCAAGCTGGATAACACAGATTTGCCTCATTTGCTTCCACGTTTCCTCTCCATAGCAACCATGGAGCCCTAGCAGCTGCCTGGGGTCTGTAGCAGACCTCGTGGGCCCTTGGCACATGGTCAGCTGAAGTGCAGCTGGGAGCACAGACTATAAGCTAGCCAAATGGTGGCAAAGACTAGACTAGACTAAACCAATGGCCCAAAACTCTTGGACCTTGTCCTCTGTACTGGGCTTGATGCAGTCAGGTTGGATTTTTGTTCTTCGTGGGAGATGGACGGTGGAGCAACCTGAGGGCAGCTGTCTATTTCCACCCCAATAAATCATATCACAAAACCTGAACCTCCCGCGTGTAGTTCTAACAGAATGTTCTTCTCCCAAACCCATGCGAGGACACCATGTTCTCCTGCAGTATTGTGAACTGCGACCGTAAATGCTGAAATTGGAAACTTACCTGTTAGGGATCTGGTTCTACTTTCAAAACTCAGTATCTACAGCTAAAAGACGGGAGTATTTTACACTGTTTGTATTGTTATTTTTGACCTTCAGCAGTGAACCAGAGCTAATGATAATAGTAGCAAATACTCTGAAAAGTGTGAATTAGCCTGCATTCGTAAATTCCTGTAGTCCCATTTGTCATCATATAATCTGCCCCTTGTACCATGTCCTGTACAGGTCCATTGATGAACAGAACTGATTCTGTGTTTCCCTATCAAGAAAGGAGAGGGGAGGGGAGGGGAGGGGAGGGGAGGGGAGGGGGAAAGAACCTGCTGCCGTTCAGAATCTGGAATTGAGATTCTGAGATGTAAGCTGGCCCTGTCATGCTCCTCTAAACTTTAAGGGCAAGAGGTGGCAGCACTATGTACTTGGAAGAGAGAGAGAGAGAGAGAGACAGAGAGAGAAAGAACACCATAGAGTTCAGGCTCTCTCACCAGCTTTTAAGTGTAATTATAGTAACATTAAATTTCTTATGTAAATTGCACTGATTCAAGTACCCTGCCTTTTAGTACAGAAACCCACTGACCAAGTTATTTCCCAGAGTTCCTTTTGTGCTGAGGAACAGGGCCCTACGCCTTCCCTTTTGGCTGGTTATCAAGTGATCATGGCACTGCCTTGCAGTCAATGGCCTGGCCTTCATTAGGCGAAGATTCTATCAGGTACCACCAGCTTCTGCTGGCATCCACTACTATTAGAGTCTTTCCAGTCTTGTGACAAAGCACAGTTTTGGGCTCGCCTGCCCCGTCCCAGGCAGGCAACTGACCCTTCCACTAATTTCCCACTGCCGAAGTACAATCAGGTTGCAAGGTCTGACAGGGCTTTATGGAAATTTCAGGTATTTAAGAAGGAAAGTGTTAACAAAAAAACCCTAAAATGTTTCTGGGAATGGCTACTCCCTGACACCACAGATTCAGACTCACTCTCAAGGAACTTTACGTTATAACTCTCTGTCTCTGTGTATGTGGTCGTTCTGTGCTAATCACTATAAAGCCCCCATGTGTTTTCTACACCCTTTTGTATCAATGTCTCCTTCCTAGTCATTGTTTCTGCTCTTGAACCTATGATTTCCACATTAGCAGAATTTCATATACACCCCAAAGAGACAATTGAATCAGAAGAAGCCAGTCAACCATATACATGTTCTGAAGTATTTCTAAGAAAACCAGAAGCACGTTCCAAGTTGAATGTTATACATCTAGGTATGGACATAAAAGGGGCCACAAACCAAACCTGACAAGCTCAGGGGAGGCCTGCATTGCAGCCTTACAAACTCAGGGACCTACAGTAACCACAGAGGATGGACTGAAACTAAGACCTTGTAACTAAAAGTGGGTTGTGGCAAGTAGTCATGTCCTAGGTTGGGTACCTTCCCTGAGAAAGGTCAATCTTCACTTTAACCAAGCCTGTCTATTATCTTTTTGCATCTAGGATAACATACCATTAGAATGCCAGGGTAATTTTCTTTTGAGGAGAAGGAGGCAGAGTTAAACCGGAAAAGCCAACTTTCATCTTGCCTGTCACTTACCAAACCCAATGAGCAGAGACGGGGATTGAATCTTTATGGTGGCTTTATTCAGATGGCCGGCGATCTGAGAAGTTGGCAGGTTATGTACCCTAACAGACTGTCTTAATTTCCTTTCAAGCCAGCGTTTTTTACAAGGGGGCAAAAGTGTAGGTAAGGGATTTGGAATTTGGAAAAGAGGTTAATTAGATACAAGCTGCAGTCAGGCAATCTCCCTAACATCCTTTCATCCGCTGACCCTCTTTATCTGTGTCTGGGTGGTTTCCTTTATCAGTGTCCTGGGTGGCGGACTCTCTCTCCCTGGGACACAATGGCTCAGAGGCCACCTTGATGGCTTATGATCTCTTCTGGAGCACAAAGGTCAATCCCTTGTGGTCTCCTGGGGTCAGGGTGGGCCATACCTGCAGTTCCTGAAACACTAGCTTTTTACATGCATTAACTATCAGGCTTATTAACTATTACCTTAAACTAAAATTTTCTGACTCTTGGGCTCCCCATCAAGAGCACAGCCCCACACCAGAGCAGAGACCACAAATCCCCTGATTGTTATTTTTATCCTGTTAATTGTTGACTGTTAAGTATCCTATTCTATACCCATGAATATAAAAGATGTTTCTATTTGGTTTATTTTTTTATCCAACCCCAGAGATCTCCCTGCTTTGCTTCATCCTGCTTCCCTAATCTATCACCAATAAATTTCATGTAACCCCCTTACGTGTTCCTCTTTGATTCTGATGTATAAAATAAGGGGTAAAACTGTCATTTTCTAGAACATTTTCTCAATCTGTTGAGATTTGGCTTCCTGGCAACTGTTGCCAGTTGGGCTCAAATAAACTCATAAAAATTCTCTATGGGGTTGAATGTTTCTTACGGTGACATAGGTAATACCCAGTTTATGGCACTTTGTGTCACACAATGCGAGGTGAAGATTTTGTCTGCATGTCTTTCCTGCAGTCCCTGAGTCATTTCTAAATCTCCCACAAAAAACTGCTTGAATTAAAATGCTCGCATCTCCACAAGGATGAGAGATAATTTTCACTCTAAACCCTTACTTGGAAATGAAACATTGTTCCTAATGCAATTTTTAAAAAAAAATTATAGATTGCTAACCTGTAGGAGAAGAAAAAATATTTTCTCTACCCTCTTAGGTTTAGTAGCTGGGGCCTGTGAACTAAACTGACAAAGGCAGAAATTAACAGGAGAAAAGATTTATTTCTTATGCACAAAGGAGTTCTCACAGAAAAAAAAGTGAAAATCCTAAAGAGGAAGTTAAAACCTGGGGACTTCTATGTCATTTTGACAAAGGATGAGAAACTGTGGAGAAGCAGCTAGGGAAAGGAGAAGAGGGGATTGAGCTGTTGGGCTGGAGGTAACCTGTAGGAAAGTGACTAGGGAATACAAGGTAGGTAGGAGTTGGTTAGTAAGGTTTATCCACACTTTCAGGTGATGAGTTGTCTGGAGACACAGGAGAGAGGAGGACCTTTTGACAAATGTAAATTTCCTTTACAAATGTAAATTTCCTTTACAAAAGAGAAATTTACATTCTGCCTTGAGACAGAAAAGGGGAGGGCAGGGAACTCTTCTTGGGTTTGCTGTTTTTTAATTGCCATCAGTTCAGAGTAAATCCTTATACAAATAACTCTTTACCAAAATAATCCTTTGGCAAGCCCCCTATCTTGGGGTGGCTATTCTGATGCCCTTTGTAATCCACTGGTACTCTTGAAATTGATATAATGGATTACCATAGGCATTTTACAAATTAAACAAAATAGTAATGGAAATTGTCAAAGACCTGAGTGTGATAAGGGAAATTGTTTTGTAAAAACAGGGGTGTGTTTGGATACTGGGTTACAAGTAAAATGTAAAATGCGTTTTTCAGAGAGGGTCTGTTAACATGTTTGAGAAAAGTTGTTGTCATGGAATAACTCATCTGCATGTCCAACTGCAGCCCCAGCAAAGACAGCCCTTTATGTTGTTTTTCTTCACAGCATTTCAGCTTCTTTGAGCCCAGGCTTTTCAAGCATCTATCTCTGAGTTTCTTTGCACCGTATTTGCATTACTAAAGGTATCCAAATGCTTTTCCTTAAAAAAAAAACACTCAGAGGAGTATTAGTCTCCACTTCTAGTAGAAAAAGCATTGTATCTCAATTTAAAATAATTTTTCCCCAGCTTCTATCAACAATATATAGTATGTAATTATAGAATATATTAACATGTAATATATAATTATAATATATAACAATATAAGTATATAATGTATAACTTATATAATATATAATATATTATAACACAGTATATCACATACTTACAATATATAATGCATGCCCATATAATATAAGCACATGGTATATAACACATGACTTATATATTATAAACTGCTTATGTATTATAAGTAATTTCTATATTATATATAATATAATATATTTATATTTAATATATTACCTATACATCACATATTACTTATATATCATAATATAATATATTACATTATAATATTTTATATTACTTATATTATGATAATAATAAATTATAAGTGATTTATAATATATAAGTCTATGATATATAATGTATAGTATATATGTCATAGAATATATATTAATGTATAATGTATATATGCATTTATATAACTATATATACATTTTATATTATATAATGTATATTGTATATTAATATATAATGTGCACATATAGCATATTAGGGAATGTAAGTATATTAATTATAATAATACACATAATAGATAAATGTAACTTATTAAGTCTATGACATGAAATTAAAATGTAGCGTGGCATCATTGAGAGGTTAATGGAATGTGTGAGTCAGTTCAGCTAAAATGTTCCACCCCAGGGGTCCACCCAGCCCTGTTATCCAATCTGCCCTTGTCCAAGTAGTGTTTGGTGCCCTCCTGTGGCTGTTGTCTGCTTCATTTCAAACATAGCTAAGGACAATCCTGAGTCCTGCGACTGACTGGAGGTCAGTTTCTATGGTTATAATAGGGATTTGAAGAATCTCCAAGTCAGCTGATGCACACTTCACTGGCTGCTTTCATGACCCACGGGACAGGAAAATCTGGGAGTGTTCAGACTCTACAGCTGCCCCTGCCATCTAAACTGGGGTTTTCACTTCTTCCCTGCCTGGCTTTACCTTTCCATCCTCACCTCTTCTCTCACCATTGTCCCCACCACTGTTTTGGTTAGTAGAGGCTGGATGAACAAAGTCGGTCCCATTAAATTTCAGTTCTTGTTATAGAGGAGTCTTTCAGTACATGTTTCAAAAATTTTTTAAAAAATATGGACTTTGCAAAGAAAGACTTTGTTCAGAAAGAATATTGCAAGGGGGAGAAGAAGAAGGAAGAGGCCAGTGAAGTACAGAGGGAGGAGTTACCGCAGTAGAGGAACAATATGACTTCAGATTACTGACATCTTAAGGAGAGAGGAATAAACAAGGCTAGGAGTACCTGCAGGATGGGTAGCCTGATGGGATAGTGGACCAGCGAATGCTTTACTCTGTGGTCAACTTATTTCCTGGGGGAAGCCTTCAGGAGGGGCTGCGCCGGCTCAGCCTGAGGGTGAGTCAAATGTCAGGGGCCCGGGAGGAAAGAATCTTAATCAAAATTTGGCTTACAAGCATTTTGTTGTAATTTATCAGTGGGAACAAGCAGTTCCACTAACCTTTTTTGAGACTAAGAATATGAATTTGGAAGGTCTGTGTCTGGCCTTGTCATAGGTAAACAAAGGGGCATCTATATGTCTTAAGTAAGTCATATGGGGAATGATAGTTTGTCACAATAAGCTGTTTTCAGGAACATAATGAAGGGTGAGTGGGTTTCTGAACCTTCACTCTTTTCCAGAAGCACTGGACTGAGTTAAAAGTCAGTATTGGGATGTTGAATTATTGCTCCCCAGGCGGAGGAAGAAGTAGGTCCTCCTACCGGAGCCCTAGAGGAAGAGGGAAACAGTGTAGAAGTGGGTTTGAATGGAGTCCTCACATCACTCTCACCTGGTGTGATACTGCAGCTTCCGTTCCTGATGCCCTCAGATTTTCCATGCTGACTTTCATCACTGGGACTCTCTCATGGGAAAAATAAACGTCCTTCAGGGCATCTCTGTGTCCTGCAGGCAGGCAGGGCAGTCTCTGAATGTCCAAACAGCCAGCTGCGCCCATTGCTGCTAATAACCCTGTCCTGGGACAGCAATTGTTTCAAGGGAGTTGCAAGCAAGAGAATTCATAAAAGCAACTTATCTAAAGTAATTAATTTAATCATTATAATATTTTAGGATCCTCTTACAAGTTGTCTATTTTGATCAGCAAGAAGCCAGGCAGTAAAAACAATTCCTAAAACACGCTCTGAGGAATTATGTAAATTGTTTAGAAGAAATATGAACCACGAAGTAAAGAAGACAAGGAGAGCCTTAGCTGAGAACATAATTATAAAAAAACGCAGTGCACAATCATTTATAAACATATATTATTTTCTAATTGACAGGATCTGTGGGGGGAAAAACTTTGAGAGAAATTTCTTGGCATTTTTATACATATGCTACCTGAATTACCAAGTTATGAAACCAATTTGTCAAAATTTGAGAAAGTGTTTATAAATAGGGTTGCAGGAATATTAACTTTTGCACTTCTTCCTTTATTTGTATCTTGCTTGCCTTCCTTGTTTCCTTTCTTTTTCTCTTAGGTTGATATAGAAGCAAAACTCTTGGAATTTATTTTTAAATGTTTTTGCTGTAAAAGTAGAAGGCCCCTTGCTTATTAGTAATGAGATTTTAGCTAATGACAGAAATAAGGTCAAGAAGGAATCAAAGAGAATAATTTTGAAAGCGCATGTCTGTTTAAGAATCAGTCAGTGGCTTAAGCAAATTGAGCAAATTAATAGAAAAGGGAAGCGTTGAGCTTATATTAAAGCAAGAATTTAAATCCTGAATTAACAAAAATGATCTATGGTAATGGAGAGGTTCTTTTCTATATCCCAAATTTTGTGTTTATGTGTGGAGAGCATGAAAAGCCTTCACTATTAATAAAGAACCCTGTTGTGATATAAATAAACTGAATCATATGAGATTGCGCCAAGGGAGAATAAATACCACAGAGACAATTCTAAAATGACATTTTGTTAGAAAGAGTGAGTGCATGGTTTTCATTGCTTGTTGGTTGGGCTAAAAAGTCATTAGGGTGGAATATTGGGAGCAGAGTGAATTTTACGACTGATTGATTTTTTTAAGGTAAGAGTGCAGGCCAGTGAGGCAAAATTCCAAGTGAGAAAGAAAGCATTGTGCAAATCAGAGGCATTTGCTGGTTATAATTATCAAACTAAAGAGTATGTATTCTACCTTGAAATATAAGAATTAAAACCAGCACCCAAGGTCCATTTCGATATGGATTTCCCCTTTTAAACTATTTTTATTAATGAAACTGGGAAAGCTGGTGTTTGGGCTGCCTGTCACCTACCAGACCCATTACGCAGAGACAGGGATTGAATCTTTATGGGTGTTTTATTCAGATGGCCGGCCATCTGAGAAGGCAGTGGGTTTGTGCTCTAACAGACCATCTTCCCTTTCTTTCCAAGCCAGCATTTTTTATAAGGGGGCAAAACTGTAGGTAAGGGATTTGGAATTCAGGAAAGAGGTTAATCAGATAAAAGCTGCAGTTGGGCAATTTTCCTGACATCTTTTCATGTGCTGACTGGTCATTTTCTTTATCTGTGTCCTGTGTTCTGTGTCTTGAGTGATTTTCTTTATCTGCATCCTGGGTGGTGGACTGTCTCTCCCTGGGACACAATGGCTTGGATACCATTTTGGTGCCTTATGGTCTTTTCTGGAGCACAAAGGTCAATGGCTTGTGGTCTCTGGGAGTCTGGGTAAGCGATACCTGCAGTTCCTGAAACACTAGCTTTTTACATGCATTACCTACTAGTCTTATTAACTATTACCTTAAACTGAAATTTTCCAACTCTTGAGTGTGTCCCCTCATTAACAAGTACATCAGCCTGGTATTAATGTAGCTGGAATGTACCTTTATTTTACTCATTACTGTGTGAAGCATACCTAAATGGTTTAGTAGTAAAATATGATGATACAGTAAAATAAACTGCCCTTTTTCTGGATCACCAAGAAAAGAGTCAGTGGAATAAAAAGCATAAAGGGGGGGAACCCCCACATTAGTGTTGGTAACCAATGAAAGATTCTGCTGAGATGTCAGAATATTTGAGAAATTTCTAGATGGAGAGCTGATGGAAAGAAATTGAGTCAGTTCAGTGAAGTTTGGCTTCCAGTAACCTCTCTGAATAAAAATAAATGTCAGTAGGAAGCATGTAGAGCAGCTCTTGAAAAAAATTCCCCTTAAGCCTTTTGATTTAAAGAGCCTGGGCCCAGGGGTGAGGACTGGCTATCTGACTGCTGGAGAAAGTGCTTGTTAGATATTTATTCCTGGTGCAGGAGAGCAGCACATGAAAACTGTGGTTCACCGAGAGGCTAAAGCAAACAGAAAAACAGCGAATGTTGGATGCTTAACCCTGTCAGTACAGGGAGCAGTCTCAGAAGCTGTGGTTTTTAAACATCACACACCAACTCGGAAGCACATTTAGGCACAACATAAAATTGCTGAGATGTTAGGCTGCTCAAGGAATCCCTGGGAATGCTGAGGAACTGGGATTGTAAAACAGGC
>JAPYXV010004847.1:0-11030 GCA_028533065.1 Trachops cirrhosus
AGATCTGTTTTTTACATCATTTTTATATTCATCAGTCACTTCAGGGAGGGGTTTGTTTGGAGATCTTCTGATTTTGGTTTTATCTTCACTTATCTCCATGAGTTCTGCCTTTGATTTGCTCAATGCTTCTACTATTACATTAAAGTCTGTTGTTAGGCGGTTTAACCTATTGAATTTTATCATTATTTCCAAAGGTACCCAGCCTTCATCCAGTTTGATCTGTTCCTTTAAAAATTTGTCCCGTGGCAAATTGAAGTCACCATAATAATACTCAATTTGATGACAGATTTTAGCCTCCAGAGCAGCCATTTTTTCATCACCATTTTCGGCCATTGTGGCTATCTTTCAGGTCCCGGTCCAGCAGACTCGGGCCACAAAATCACGAACACTGACTGCTCTGATTGGTGATTTTTGATAATTGAAAAAAATGCTATTTGTACTTTATAGGTAAAGCACCTAATATAAAATTAAAAAATGAAATTAAGAGAATTGTTGAAGGACTACATGATAATGAAAATAAGTGGTCAGACAAAACTGAACAGGTTTCAAAATTAAAAATAATTTAATGGAACCAAGACTTTCTTATATTTGTAAGTGTTAAGGTTTTATATTTGTAAAATTTAAAATTAATAAAGATGATAGGACACTTTTAAATCTAATGAGTTTATAGAAAATTAGAATATACAAATACATTAGAAATATAAAGTAAATGAACAAAAAATCCACAATAATTGTGGCAGTATTAAAACTTTTTTGATAACAGCTCTATTGAGATACAATTCACAAACAACTTATTTTTCTATGGCTGCTGTAACAAATATCCATGAATTTGGTGCCTGAAAAAATCAGAAATGTATTCTGTCACAGTTCTGAGGAGCCAAAAGCTCAAAATAATTACCACTGGGGCAAAATCAAGGTGTTGGTGGGGCTGCACTCACTCTGGAGGTGATAGTGGAGAATTGCCCCTTCCTGCCTCTGCTGGCTGCTTGTATTCCTTGACTTATGGCCACATCACCCATCTCTGCCTCTGTGGTCTCAAGGCCTCCTCATTTGTGTGAGAAATTTCCCCCTTACAGGGGCATGTGTGATTGCATTTACAGCTCAACCAGGTAATCTGGGATAATTTCCTCATCCCAAATGCCTTAACTCAGCAATTTTCAACTGGTGTGCCTCAGCTCAATAGGCACACTGGTGTGCTGCAAAAATTTTTAAATCATGCAATACCTGACTATTAAGTTAGGGGCATTGACCTCTTTTCCCTTAGATTATCAAATTAATAAAGTGACAACAGCTAATACAACAATAGCCATCTGAGGTGAATGAATCAAAATTATACCTATTTTTTTTGTCAGATTGGCAAAAAATTTATTTTGGGGTGTGCCAAAAAATTTTAGTAATTAGTTTATGAAAAAGGTTGAAAATTGCTGCCTGAACTCAATCACAACTACAGGCTCTATTCCCATATATGGTAATATTTACAGGTTCCAGGGATTAGGATCTGACATCTTTGAGGGTCATTATTCAACCTTCTACCCATACCTTACACTCACCCATTTAAAGTATATAACACAATGGTTTTTAGTATACTTACAGAATTGTATAACCATGAAAACAATCCATTGTGGAGCATTTTCATCCACCCAAAAAGAAAACCCATACCTACTAGCAGTCATTCCCCATTTCCCATTTCCTAACCTCCAGCCAAGGCAACCATTAATCTATTTCCTGTCTCTTACAGCTTTACCTATTCTGGAAATTTCAAATAAATGATATCATAAAACATGTGGCCTTTTGTTACTGGTTTATTTTACTTAGCACAATGTTGTCAAGTTTGATCCATGTTTTAGCATGTATCAATACTTCATTTCTTTTTATTGCTGAATAATATTCCTGTGTGTAGACTTATCAGATCTTATTTATCCAGCCATCAATTGATGGACATTTGGGTTGTTTTTACTTTTTGACTATTGTGAATATGAACATTTATACATATTTAAGTTTTTGTGAATGAGAGTTCCGATTGCCCCACATCCTTGGCAACACTTGTTATTCCCTGTCTTCTTTGTTTTGCTTTTAAATTATAGCCATTTCTGTGAGTATGAAGTGGTAGTTCACTGTGGTTTTGAAATGCATTTCCCTGATGGCTAAATTGATATTGAGCATATTAATGTGTTTATTGGCCATTTATATATCTTCCTTGGAAAAATGCCTATTTTAGAACTTTTGATCATTTTTTAATTGGGTTGTCTTTTATTATTGAGTTGTGAGTACTTGATGTATTCTAGATATAATCCATTGTCAAATATATAATTTGTAACTATTTATCTCCTTTTTATGTGGGTTATCTTATCACTTTCTTGATGGTATCCTTTGAAGCATAAAAGTTTTAAAGTTTGATGAAGTCCTATTTATCTAACTTTGTTGTTTTGTTGCTTTTGCTTTTGGTGTCATATCTAAGAAACCACTGCCTAATTCGAGGTCATATAGATGTTTAAGTTTTATAGTTTTAACTCTTACATATATCTCTATTTAAGTCTTTGATCCATTTTTAGTTCATTTTTATATATGGCATGAAATAGTAAAGCTTTAAAAAATATTTGATATGTCAAAATGACAACAAATAAATAAGGATCTAAAGACCTGTATTATCAGTAAGACATTATATAAGTGTATGTTGAACTTTAATCTCTACAGTGACCCTATTCTGTGTCCCAGTTTTCATGGAATAAAACTTTACTATAAATAGACCACCAAGAAAACCATGTAAGTTCTAAAAACTAGAAATCTGACATGTTAGATTCTCTTGTTATGTAATGAAACTGGAGAATAATAAAATTTAAAATTATTTAAACCCAACCTTTCAGACATTTAAAAATACTCTAATAATTCTTGGGTTAAAATTTTACAACTAATTTTATGAAATGCTACTAAATATTTACTCAGATAAGAAATTACAGTCCTAACTCTTTTAAAAATGGCAGAGTGGGGAATTTTAAAAACAGATAAATATAAAAATAGAATAACTGCATAGTTATATATTCCCATGTCCTAGAATTAATTCTTGTTAAAAACCTTGGCATATTTTCTAAGAAAAATTATTCAATTTTGTAAAAATTACCATGAACATAAAAAATGAATTTAAACAACATGAAATTATGAAGATGGGTATTTTAAAATCATGGTTAAATTTATTACCCAGAAATTATCATTGTCACTCTTAGGTGAACATCATTTTAAACAACTTTATATACTTTGTTTCAACAGGTAAATGAGTATATGGCATTGCAGATGATCATAAATTTTGTTATAAAATTTTAATTACTTAAAGCATTTTATTCTACTTGATTCTAGTAGAAGAAAGAGAAATTGAAGTAAAATTAAGGAAATTGTTGAAATTGAACATATCTGCAAAAAAGTTATTCTAAAATAATTCTAAGAAAAGACCATATGATGAACAGCCAAAAGGTTGCAGTCATTATTTTTTAATCTCATAGGTCAATTATAGAAATAACATTTGATACCCTATTATAAAAGGTGAAGGTATTTAATATTTTTCCATCTTTTTCTATCCTTTTTCCTTATATTTCTGATTTTAATTATTTATTTTACAATTTTAACTTTATCCATATTTATACCATTCATTTTCTTTTCTGCAATTACAATTCCCATAGTTGCTTAATCTTAGCCTAATATTTAAATGGATTTGAGGTTCACTTTCTGTCCTTTTACAATGGCTTTGGTATTCCTAGTTTATTTATTTTGATTCATCTCTTAATTGGCTGAATTTATTGTAAAGTAGTTTTTTAGGAAGGTCACATGGATGCTATATATCCTGAGTTCTTTAATGTAGAAAATGTCTGCAGATTGCCTCTAAAATTATACCTCGGATGAGTCACATTTTCTTTTTACTCCAAAACAATATAGACATTGTTTTCTGATATTGAATGTTGTAAAGTATGATGTTAGTTTTACTTTTTTTCTCCATTCATTTTATTTAATTCAACAAATAGGTACATATACACATCACATATGAATACATATATATGTATATCCATATATATTTGTATATATGTCTATGCATATACATGTTTGTATATCTATACAATTAAAGGAGAAAATGGGTGATATGTACCTAATAATACTTGATACAAATTCATTAGCATTCAACATAATTCTTTTGTGGATATCTATTTATCTCTCTATATATAATTTTGCTTTAATGAATAAGTTGGGCTATTATTATTAGTTTTCCTGACATTTCCCAACTTCTCTTCCTGAAATGCAAACAGCACATATTCAGGTACTTAGTTTTTACTTTATTTTTATTATGGACACTATTACCAATGTCTCCATTTTTCCCTTTCAGGTACTTCCTGTATAGAGAAGAGCTTTTAGTTACATCAATTAGAAACCAAGAAAGTATTTCTTGTATAGAAATATTTATTGAAAATATTTATTATCTAATCAGTAAATCACTGAGCCATCTTATATGGCCATATGACATAGAAGTAATACTTGAAACACTTGCTTTTAAAGAGATTTGTTTTAAGGCTATTTTGTCAGAACTCATTTAATGAAACTGGAAGAAAATGAAATAATTGTCAGGCTTAAAGTCAAGATATTACAGGTGCCCCCCAGTGGAGAAAATAAGCCATGCAATTGCCCCGCTGATGGTTTGCAATGAGCATTGTAATTAACACTCAGGATGGAGTGTGTTTGGAGAAAATGGAGTCCTTGAGTAGTTATTAATGTAGAGAAACACATGGGGAGACTGGTCATAGAAGACCCCATATGTATATCATTTTCCGAGCATGTCTGTTTTCTGATGGGTAAATGAACAGGTGATGATGTTTTTGTTGACTACAACTTCTCTCTCACTGCTCATCTGTTTTATTTTAGTAAATGAAGACCAAAAGTAACTATTTTAGAATATTTATTTCTAGTCTCTTGGTTATTAAGTATATACTGAATATTTACTCTCCATGCTAGGAAAAATGTCAAAATTAGAAGTTGTATTTCTTACCCTTAAAGACCAAATAATGCACTGTTGTTTGGGAATATGCCTGAGGGTATATGCAAACATTTATGTCTATGTCTGCATATGTGTACACCCATGCATACATACACATGCTAGATGGAACTGGAGTGGGATCTTGGAAATGGAGAGATCAAAATACAAGCAAGTTAGGAACACACACTATGAAAAGACAAGTACAAAGCAATGAACAGGTGCAAAACATTATGAATTATTATATTCATTGCTGCCAAGGGATGCATAGTAAAAGAAAAATGAGACTTTGGTGAGGCAGGTTTCAAGTAGGAAACTCATCTGGTGGTCGTGAGTTTTAAATTTCTTCCCCCTGCCGTAACATGTACCTCCTTACTTTAAAAGGAACCTTAAGATCAATGCTTTAAACATTTATGTAATGACAGAAACAATTTAAAATATACAATGTATTGGTTTCTTTGAGATTTTTTTGTTCTGTTTTGGAAGTTGAGTATTTAGGCACATAAGAAATACATTTTGGGAGAGTGTCAAGCTTGTTTTAAATTCTCAGAACACTCTGGCTCCCCAAAGACAACACATTCCAGGACACAAAACTTCCCATCTATATCATTTAATACTGGTATCGAGTTGTTCAAATAGATATTGTGCTCTCTATAGAAGTTCGAAAAGGAACAGAAGTCTTAACCCTTAGATTTCAGTGGGCTCCCAATATGAAACTACCTGCATTGTCTTGTGTTCAGGCAGGAAGAAGTAGGTGCAGATAAGTCGAGGAGTCCTGAAATTCCCAACTTTCAATCTTACAGAGGATCTACCCTTTAATTTCACTATCTGATTGATTAATTTATCAACAGAAGACCACTTCAAGTATAATTATTTTATCTAAACACTATTAATGTGGTTATACAAAATTTAGTTAACTTTTTAGATTGGAAGTTTCCTAATTTCCTTGACTTTTTGAGCTCTACAGATTCCCTTTGTTTTTACAAAGAATTTCCTAATGATTTGCTGCAAGAGAAGTCTGAGAGATAAGCATGTCTAAATTTTTCTTCGTACATCTTAAAGCAAAGGTTACCTTAAGTTGTTGTTGTTGTTTAACCCTCACCGAGGATATGTTTATTGATATGAGAGAGAGAGAGAGGAAAACATCAATTGGTCGCCTCCCATAGGCACCCCAATCAGGGCCCGAACCTGCAACCTCTTGGTGTACGGGACAATGATCCAACCAATTGATCCACCTAGCCAGGGCTACCTTGGATTATTAAAGCATCCATAATTTTTTAATTCATAGTCCCACAAATGGCTGTATGCCCCTCTCCAAAAAAAAAAAAGTTTCTATAACTTGATTGACTGTTTGGAACTTGGAACCCATTTTCCAAAAAGAAGCAATATTTTATAGAGTGGTTGGGGTCCTTTGTTTCAATGTGCCTGAGATAGAATTTTTAGTAAGAGTGACTATTTCTGTGGGGAAAAGTGCTACTTGAAGAAGAGGGAATCACCATGCACTACCAGGGAAAGGAGATTTTTTTTTTAATATCTAAACCATTGGTGATGACTACATACAAGACTTTTAGTGTGACAAGAGTTCATGAAGTGAGGGGTAAGAATGGCCTCAGGTAGAGGAGAGCCTCCAAAGACCTCAGGGTGAGGAGCTGACAGAGGCTGATGTCTCATCAATGCAGATCCTCTTACCTCACATTTGGGGGCTCCAGAAATGCCACACTTCTTTTTCTACTGATACTATCAGTTAGCTCTGGACTTGGTTATATTCTTTCCTGATGTGGTTTCACATTTAGTCCCCTAAACTCTTGCCTCCAAAGTAATACAAAGTATAGCTCTCTCAGACAAGAATGAATCCTTTTAAAGGGCTATTCTCTAGCGGAGTGTGACCACCTCAGTTCTGCTCATTCTAGGTGCTAGAATATTGACTCAGTTATCTATAACAAACATTTAGATGATTTTTTTGTCTTGTGATTACATAAATACAACAAATGGATTGAGAATGGGTGAATACATATCATAGAATAAAACTCTCTTATATAGTTTGCTTTATGTGTAGTTGTCTCAATGGGATGATGATGGGAAAGATGCCCCCATGCTGCAGACACAGTTAAAGGCTATAAAGTTTCTTTTATGGCAAAGAATAGAGATAATTATGGAGATAATTTGTTATATAAAGCAGGATACAACACAGCATGTTTCCAAAAAGATATTCCCCTAAGTTCCCCACAGAAATTAGACCATTGGTATAGATCAAGTTATAGGGTTTCAAACCACCCTGGTTTGCCTGGAGCTGAGGGGTTTCTCAGAACATGCAACTTCCAGTGCTAAAACCAGGAAAGTCCCAGGCAAAGTGAGGCAGTTGGTCATCTGAGTTGAGGAGTTCTCTTTGCTTTGACCTTGTCTCCCACCCAGTCATTGTGCTAACTCTGGCCAAACATCTACCTGCTGACCAAGGACAAGTGAAAACAATCCAATACCTTCCTGCTCCCTGTGGAACTGGGTAAAGTGAGGGTCAGTTTCCCTGGAGCATCATCCTTTAGGAGGCCTGGGCTTCAAACAGTATGAGGTTATATAATAAACTCAATTAAGAATAATTACATGCAAAAACAACAAATACTATGCAGTGGGATTTAGATATTACCTTTTGATTGTGCCATACTGAGGAATTGGTATATCCCTTGGCCAGGAGTGAATAAGGGCCATGCCTTTGCCTGGATTCTCTTCTTTGAGACTCAGTTCTTGCTCCATGGTGGTCTGCTTTGAGTGGTCACTTCCTTATGCTCAGTTGTTTTTAATCAATTGCATAGTCTGAGACCTTCAAACATACATGATTCAAAGTTTAAATTTTAAATAGGCTTCAAAAAATAAAATTAAAATGTTTTAAAATAAATAGAGAGGCTTCATCAACTATACCAAAAAATTGTGTCTTTCCTTTAACATATTCTACTAAATCGAGCCTTTGCATTTTTCCCAAAATAGAATGTATCTGAGTGGTTTACTATTCTTTCATTAGCAATTTTGTATTATATAATTATAGTTTGTTTTGTTTTGCTCATATTGTTTTTCACGTGCTTTAATCTGTGTCAAGGAAGGGGAGAAGAAGGAAGAATGATGGCTTTGGGGGAGATAGAGGCAGCAATGTGTTGTGAAACTCAATGAGGAAACCCTGGGGGAAATGAGGGAATTTTAAGCCAAGGAAATGGGAGGGCCTGTGGCAAACTACCCTCTAGGTTGGTGTGTATCTTCGTATGTGGTCTACCACTGTAAGAAATACATAAATTCAGAGACTGCCTGATGAACAATCCCGTATTATTTGTATTGATACTGGTTTGCTAGGGCTGCCATAATAAAATACCATAAACTAGGTGACTTAAACATCAGAAATTTAATTTTTCACAGTCCCAGAGGTCAGAAGTCCAAGATGAGATATTGGCAGGGTTGATTTCTTCTGAGAGCTTTTTTCCTCGGCTTGTAGATGGCCATCATCTCCCTGTGTCTTCACGTAGTCTTCCCTCTGTACACGTCTGTGTCCAAGTTCCTCCTCTTTCAAGGACACAAGTCATACCAGCTTAGAGCTCAACCTAATGACCTTGTTTGAACTTATGTCTTTAAAGACCCTATCTCAAAAATACAGTCACATTCTCAGGTTCTAGGAATTTATTAGGTTGTCAACCTCTAGGGATTAGGTCGTCTAGGGATTAGATCATCTCAGTATGAATTTCGGGGGGGCTCAGCCCATAACATTGTCTAAGCTACCTTTTGCCAATAGGGGTAAAATTGTGTGTTTCAGTCTGTCTCTATTATTGTTGGATATTCAATGAGACCTTTGTTCAATTCATTTGTTAAGCAGAATTTTTAAAAGCAGAAGGATTAAAGTATATTTCTGCTTTGTTGAGTATGTAATTAGCATTAATTGTTTTTAAAAGTTCCCCCTCTGAGTTACGAAAGTTAATTTTCTGCCCAAATGCTATATGAACATACCACTTCTTCAATGATAGATAGCAAATATAATCTGTATATTGAATATTTCAATATTCTTAAAGACCTGTTTGCAGATATTCCTGGAAATGTTATTTACCAGGGTTTACAAATGCAGTTTGGAAGTTAATGCCTAAGATAGTGTCCATATATTTTCTTTCTAGAGCTCTTACATCACCCACTTCATCAACTCTCCAGTATATCTACAATTAAATTGGGTGTGAATCCCAATGGCCCAGAGCTGTAGAATCTAATAATAGCTACCAAGCTATTAAACGTGGCATTTATCATATTCTCAATATTTTAGTTTTCAAGTTAGAAAGGAAAGTCTCCCCAAATTCATTACATTGGAACCCAGCACATAGAGACAACTTAATTAAGTATAGTTCAAATGTTTAACAGCTCACAGAGCTATTAAACTGAAGGATATCAGTTGTTAATTACATTCTTAATTTAAGCAGTCATTTCAGGATCTATGAATGTTAATTGGTTTATTCCTTTGGAAGTATATGAAAACACAAAAGCTATTAAGTGTTTTCACTTTTTCTGTTTTTACAAGAAACACTGGCAAACTGCTGTAATTGTTTTATTTGGAATTTGATTTGTAGAGGAGTTGGCAACTGGTAGTCTTCATGTCATAAGGGCCACACTTACAGAACATGCCCATTCAGAAAACCCAGGGACTATAAACCCAGAATGTTGCACTGTCTCCTGGTATTATAGCATTCCCACAGCCCAAAAACTTGTATGGCTTTGAGGTCAGTTCCCAAAACCTTAATATGAAATAGGATGATCTTTTTCATGAATCAGTCATTTTTTTTCAACAATAGAGGTTTGAACCACAATATTGCCAGAAAATGTCAACTATTCAATAATTCTACATTAGTAACTTAGAAAAATACCTGCTATTTAGGGAAAAAGTGATTAAGGATCAAACAACAGAATCTTAGGATACTGGAATAATCAGGACCAGTGACCCCAGACCATCTGGTTTAATAGTTCCCAAACTTCAATGAGCACAGAGATCATCCAGATAGCTTTTAAAAATGTAGATTCTGGGTTCCACTCCCAGAGTTTCTGATTCAGTAGGTCTGGAGTAGGGTTCCAGGATTTGTATTTCTATAACCCCTCAGGTGATGTGATCATGAGGCCACACTTTAAGAGCCACGGATCATCTCGTTGTGTGTTTTTTTTTTCTCTTCTAAACATGTAAGTCACCTGAGAGGACCTTTATCCTGTAAAGAAAACTTTCTTGGTGATTTTTTAAAAACCTAGCTTCAAAGGAAATAAGAGCAATGGCTACAGATAACTTATTACATGAAATACCTATGCCCTGTAAACATAGTATCCTCTCCATGACCCAAAGAGATAACTGCTATAATACCCATTTCACAAATGTGGAAACTAGGAAGTCCAGTGACTCACCCAAGGTAACTCAGCCAGTAGATATGGGAACTGGGATTTGAACCTAGACAAGTTCCAAATGTGAGTTTTTAATATGATACCATTCTGCTTCCCAAGGTAATAGATAAGACCTTAACTGTGTTCATTGGTCCATTAAGAATAATTAGGTGGTTTAGGCAGCTAAGGAAACTAAATACTTAGAAAAGTTATTTTGCCCTCCTTTCATTTTCTTCTCTTGATCTCTAAGCCAGTTGAATAATGGTTTATGATTTGTTAACATGGATAAAAGCTTTATTTATCTCTTGCATAATATATTATATATTTGCCCACATGACATTAATGAGGAAGTAAAATATCCTTCATTTCAAAAACTATGTCAGGACTAGCCTGTGTGACTCACAGGCTAGTTAGAGCTTCATCTGTAACTGAAAGTCAGTGGGGCCCTGGCTGGTGTAGCTTAGTGGATTAAGCGCGGGCCTGTGAACCAAGAGATCACGGTTCGATTCCCAATCAGGGCACATGCCTGGGTTGCAGGCCAGTTCCCAGCAGGGAATGCACAGGAAGCAACCATACATTGATATTTCTCTCCCTCTCTCCTTCCCTTCCCCTCTGAAGATAAATAAATAAAATCTTTAAAAAA
>JAPYXV010004848.1:0-11029 GCA_028533065.1 Trachops cirrhosus
GCAATATGCAATGTGCAATTTAATTTCAAGTCAGGGTCTAATTATTTTAATAAGAAAACGAAGAAACTATATTTTGAAAGGAGGACAAGCCTACTTTCCTCCATTTGCTAGATTCTTAGTGAAACTTTCTTACTTGGTCCTGAAAAATTACTAAATACTTTTTCTTTGCCATGGAATTGAGCAGGAATTTAACTCATTTCTCAAGTGTCCTATTAATTTCTTTCACCTTTTAAGTAGGATTCAGTGTTTTAAGCACCATCTCTCTTTATAAATCGAAGAGACACATTCATGTTAAGTTAAATACTGGAAAAAGTTTTTCA
The DNA here is from genome assembly GCA_028533065.1 of Trachops cirrhosus. Classification (NCBI taxonomy): domain Eukaryota; kingdom Metazoa; phylum Chordata; class Mammalia; order Chiroptera; family Phyllostomidae; genus Trachops; species Trachops cirrhosus. Next base: position 321 of record JAPYXV010004848.1, read on the forward strand.
TTTGTCTTTTAGTTTAAAAAAAACACCTTTTTCTATGTTATGCAGTCTCCACTTTCCGTGATATTGTTTTGAAATTAAAGCTTTATGCCCAGAATTATAAAGATGGTCTTTCCTTTCATGTTAAGGAGATTGTTCAGGGCTTACTTTCCTGAAATTTAGAGTTTACACCATCATCTTTAGCAAGCTTTGATGCATTAGTGTCAAATGTGGTATTTATTGGAATTGCCCCAATATTTCAGTTTATTTTGAGCTTCATAGTACATACATTTTTCATCAGGTTAAAAAAGCCACTGAAATGATCAATCAGCTGCAAGGCAAATTGCCGGGAAGTTCAGCAGAGAAAGCGTCAAAAGCAGAACTCCTAACTCTTCTGGAGCTTCATGACACGTTCGTCCTGGAGCTGGAGCAGCAGCAGTCGGCCTTGGGCATGCTGCGGCAGCAAGCACTGAGCATGCTCCCGGATGGGGCCCCGCCGGCCCCCGGGGACGAGCCGCCCACCGTGCAGGAAATCACAGCCATGCAAGATCAGTGCCTGAAGTAATTTTCCGCCTCTCATTCTCTGTTACCGAGCTTGGCCAGGACCCAGAGGGATCAGTGTGGTTCAGAGTCTGTGGGTGCTCCCTCGGGCCACCTTACAGTGGAGGGACCAGTTCCCGTCATCCCTGCTTTCACTTTCCTTTGCTCTGCAATGCCTCATCTGACAAGCACATATCTAGTAGTATTTAGAAACACAGGGGTAACCCAAACAGATTCAGTCTGTACCTGCATGCCGTTTACAGTCACTCAGCAGAGATGGGTAGCTGCAGAAGCCACTTGGGCAACTACCCTGGGAGGGCCATCAGGGGAGGCTTCTCTTCGGAAGGGTGTTTCAGCTGAGGACTGAGCGGGCCTGCACAAGCCAGCGAGGGGAGAGTGTTGCAAACGGGAATAGCATGTAGGAAGCCTTGGAAGCAAGCATGTCACTTTCGGGGAACTGTTGGTTGATGCTTGAAAGCTAAACAGCTGAGAGCTGCTTAGAGTCTAGTTTTGAAAACATTCAGTGATTCATTGGTTAAATCAGTTGACAGAGAGATTAGGACAAGGATGATACCCAAGTCCAGGTAAATGAGACATTCAGAACTTAGTAGATGGCAGAAGTTAACTTAATGGTATCTGTGCAGCCTGGTTCACTCATTGGGCCAGGGAAGAAGAAATGTCAGTAGATAATTTAACTGCTATAATCACTAATATTATTCACACATATCCTATACCTGCCTCTGTAGTTACGGATGAGTTCAAGATAACTGAACTCCATTTATTTAAGCTTTTTAACCAAATTTAAGTCAATTCAAAGAATGACTTATACTTTGGGTGTTGAATATTATTAACTATAAAATTTCCAAAGCTTGATTCCAAAGACTGGTTTCTAACACACACAAATATTCCAGCAGCACATTACACATGACCTATAAAGGCTGATAACCCTGTACCATACAAAGAGATTTACAGAAAAGAAACAAATAATGCCAAGGTTATTCTACATAGGAAATTTCATTCAATGTAATGGCATGGGAGTGTGTCAGTTCTCAACTTTCCAGGGTAAATCATTCACTTCATGTGACATGTATTCTTCTGCTGTACTTGAACTAAACTTAAGTCTTACTGAAAATTATCTGACAGTTTGGAAGAAGTATATTTACTTTCAAAAAGATGAGATTTCACCTTTTATAAAACGTCTGTCTTTTGATAATATAGTGCTGTGTGTTAGGGCATTCCTTTCATTTCCAGTTCACATCTGCTTTCTCCCCATAATCCCTGTTTCTGAAGCATGCAGGAGAAAGCGAGGAATCACGGGAAGGTGGTGAAGCAGGAGCTGAAGGACCGAGAAGCAGTGGAGACTCAGATCAATTCTGTGAAATCTTGGGTTCAGGAAACGAAGGAATATTTGGGGAATCCAACCATAGAAATAGATGCTCAACTTGAAGAACTTCAGGTACAAAACTCTCCTCATTCCCTATACCCATCCTTCAAAAAAAATTGCCCTGATTTTAATCAGACACATTTGTTTATAATCAATGAAATATTGAATGAAGTTAAAATTTTCAGAAATGTGTTACATAAAAGGTTTTTAGTATTATTCCATGAGATTTTTGTTTGTTCTATATGAAGTGGCCATGTTTTTTGTTCAGAGGCTAAAAAAAGTTTGGTTTTTCTCAAAGTGTTTCTCTAATTCTACACTTAATCTTGTACTGAGGGACAGTAAGTATATTGTCTTGCTCTATACCCATGAAAATTTCCTTAGGCTCCCAGAAATTTCTCGTTTTGATCTTTTCTTCAGATTCTCCTAACAGAAGCCACCAATCACCGACAGAACGTCGAGAAAGTCGCTGAGGAGCAGAAGAACAAGTACTTGGGTCTCAAGGCTATATTGCCTTCGGAACTCTCCCTTCAGTTAGCTGAGGTGGCCTTGGACCTGGGAACTATCCATGACCAGGTAAACCTGTTACCAAGAAAGAGCGCCTTCGCATTCTTTCATAGGCTCAGTACTCTTGTATGACAGCTCTTTAATTTCACAATCATATCTTCATGGAAACAGGGTTTGAAAAAAAACTGGCTTAGCATAAAACAATGACATTAAATTAGAGGACTTATTCATAGGCAAAAAACACACATCAGAGGATCATACTTATCAACAATAATGTCAAGTAATTAAACATAACTTATCTGCTTTCCTTTACCTTTTAAAAAAAAAGACACAGAAGAAAAACAACAAAAGATATGTCATGTGTTCAACAAATACTTATTGAGTGCCCACAGGCTACCAGGCACTCTGCTAGATGTATTTCAGCCTTCGTTTATATAAAAAGAAAACTTATTTTTTTACTATTTTTCTTTGGCATTTTGTTATAAACAAAAGTATGAATGTTCGTTATCGAATCAAGCCAAAACCATTAAAAACTTGTAAATGTTCACTGTCCTTTTTCACCTTCCATTGGAGGTGCTGAATGCTTTTTTGTCATACTGTGAGGATGTAATTGCAAAGTAGAAAAAGAGTTACCAGATCATTAACAGCTACTTATGAAAAGGTGCTTGGAAACAAATTTGTGTGTTCCGGTTATCTGGAGGAGTTTGGCATAGTATGAAGAAAAAGGCTTAGAAGAGTCTAAGGACTCAAGGTCACAGTGTTAATAAACAGAGAGTCTAAGGTCTCAAGGTCACAGTGTTAATAAACGTCCATTCAAACTGAGCTACTCAGACTGCCATCTATGGATGCTCTGTAAACATTTGATGAGTGAATCACTGTATGTGCACTGCTTGTTCCTCTGCCAAAACAGCAGCAGAAAGACATGCAGTGGAAGCATAAAAACGGGGAGTAAGGCTGCATGGAAAACCATGAGTGTTTGCACAGTAACTGTGTGTGGCTGGTCTGACAAAGCTCATCAATGCCAAAGCAGCCCTGGCTGCCTGACATCTCTCGTCAACATCCCCACGTGGAGGTTTTTGTGTCTGTTCCCCAATTTTAACCGCGATTGCTTTTGCTGTTCTCACTGATTTTGTAGATCCAGGACAAAGTAAAGCAAGTTGAACAGAGCAAGGCCATGAGCCAGGAATTCAGTCGGCAAATTCAGAAGATAACTAAAGAGCTCACAACTATTCTAACTACACTGAGAGCAAAGACAGATAATTTAGTTCAAGCAAAAACTGACCAAAAGGTAAGGAAAGACAAGTAGAAAACCTACAGGGTGCTAACTGAATAAATTCAATATGTTTTGGAGTTAGTTCATTTTTGAGATATAAAAAAAGGACTTTCCTGATCATCAAGCTTCATTACAACCAGACAGTAAAGAGAGGGAATAAAGATATTTTATAAACATGACAGCACAGATCTACCTACATGGTATAACTAATTGTCACAATTGAACTGTATTAATAAATATACATCCATATGTGAATAAGTGGGGAACGTGTCAGAGAACAAATAGTGAGTTAGGAATACAGGAATGTAAATTCCAAGTGAAAGGATGTTCTTGGTAGCTAAATCTGTTCTCACCCTGCCGAGGAGTTAAGTGACTCATCCTTTTAGGGTGGGGCAGAAGGAAAATGTTAGGTTTCTCAGCCTCATAGGAAATAAACACCAGGGTTGCAAAACATCCTGCCCCGCCTTTCCAACTGAAGACACAGAAATGACCTAATCATGGTAGAATTATTCTTTATAGCATTTGGCTTCTATGGAAACATTTAAAGTATCATCCTTTGAAAAAGACAAATGAATAGAATAAAATAAAGTCAAATATCACCCTTCAGATCTTGCAAAATCGGGAGAAACTCACTTCCTGTGGTCTGATGTTCTTTTACTTCAATGACCACCTAGGCGCTAGGAGAGGAGCTGGATGCCTGCAATTTAAAGTTGATGGAGCTGGATGAAGCAGTGCAAAGGTTCTCAGAACAGAATGGCCAGCTGGGTAAGCCCCTGGCCAAGAAGATAGGAAAACTGACTGAACTTCACCAGCAGACCAGTAGACAGGCTGAGAACCGGCTCTCCAAGCTCAGCCAGGTAAGTTTTCTGGCCAGTAATCAAAATTCTCTAGGGCAGAAATTCCATGTTCTGTTTTTCTCTTTTGAAAATAAGTAAAAAGATGATCTTGAAAATGATGAGAGTAAGTTAAGGGTAGCTTACTTCATACCACACCTGTGTTCCTAAGAATTAGAGGTAAACCCGCCTTTATTTCATATCAAACCATTATTATAAATTCATTGACAAAGGTGGTCATGTAAATGTAATCTTGATGTTACTATTTTGTAAACTAGGGAAGTGTTTTGCAAAATGAATTCTCACCATTAACTTGTTTCACAAATCAGCTTGTGTAAAGGAAGATAAGTATATTGACTTACAGATATTATATAATAGCTATTATTTATTTAATAGGTTCAGGTCACACATCCACCATAATTGTTGAGTATAGACTCGACTTTTACTAACTGATTATGTATGTTTTCTGTAACTAGAGATGAATTAACTCAGGATTTGGCAACCAATGAATTATAATACTGAAAGCTGGTATGCCAGAATCCCCACCCATTACCTCCTTATTCGGTGCAGGTGGAGACTGGAAGGAGGGAGGCCGAAAGGAGAACTGGATAGATAAGTGAGAGATGAGAACAGAGAAGTTTTTCCTTCTCAAGGAAAGATTAATCAAGCATATTGAGGACTTGGATTTTATCCTGAAGTCACTGGGAAGTCCCTGAAATGTTGCCCACAAGAACATACCTTTTGTAGATTAAAAAAAGGGGGTGGGGGTTCTATGGAAAGTAACCTCGCAAGGTGCCGATTGTAAATTCCTAACTGGACAGGTAGGTCACGGTGGGTAGTCACACCCCAGGCCTATAACTCCTTTCATGAGAGGTTTTAAGCCAGCCGTGGTTGTTATTCTTGTGCATCTAGGTTAACACACCTTTGAATAAGTGTAACCACCCTCAAGAGAGCGTATAATCATGTTAACTACCCTGTAATCCAATCACCACCTTGCTTTCTTCTATCTTCCTTCTGTCCCCTCCTTAATTTTTAAAAGAAACTGCAAAACTATTATTCTGTGGAACATTTGAGATCCTCCTCCGTGGCATATGCTGTCAGTTTGGCTCAAATAAACTAATAAAATTTCTCTGCAGGTTTGGAAGTTTCTTATGTTGACACTTTAAATATCTCAGATATTATATAATGATTAACTCCCAGGACTGTTGTATCCAAAGAGAGACAGAAGACTGATTTCTGGCTCAAGAAGTAAAGGTTACATTTGTTATGGGCATGTTCATGATTTTTAGGCAACATCACATTTAGAAGAATACAATGCAACGCTCGAATTAGTTTTGAAGTGGATCGACAAAGCTAAAGTCTTGGTACATGGAAAGATTGTGTGGAATTCTGCAAGGCAACTTCGGGAACAATACATTTCACACCAGGTAACTTTGGGAAAAAGGGTTTTCAAAGAATAACTAAGAGAGCAATTTAATTTAACTGGCTAGACGTATAGAAAACTCAGAGGACCATGATGTCAAGTTATTGTAGGTGCCAAATTAAAAAAAAAAGAAAGAAAGCTAAGGTAGCCTTACAACTTGCCCAGTGGTTTGAAAGAAAGTAGCTACACATGGGATTTCGTAACTGTACAAAGAAACTCGTGTCTCCCCTTAACTTTCCTTCCCCAAGACCAAAAATTATCAGTCCCCTTTTTTTCTCCAGCTTCTTTGAAACAGTTCTGTGCAGGGATTTAGTGGAAACGTCTTTCCGATGAAGAGACGTAGCACATTTAGAAGGACTCTGTGGGCTAGAGTCAGGCTAATGGGGAGACCAAGCGCTGCCATTTCGGGCAGTGCGGTTTGAAAGAAACTGCACTGCCTCCCTGAATCCAGTCTTCCCAGTAGTAAGGCGGAGAGGTAACTGATGTACATCGCAGAATTGTGACGAGGATCAAATGGTGTAACTCGTGTGCGGACATGAAGCACATTCTCTGACACGTGGGTGTGAAACTCTCGGGCCTCCTCCCTCTCAGCCCTGTGCCTGGCCTCAGTCGCCCTCCACAGGAAGCAGGGGTCAGCTGGGAACCAGCAATGAGTCCACAACACATTATTTCATTTCCTCTGAAGTTTTCTCTAGGTCATGTCATCCAGGAAATTATTTTATTCTGTCTAATAGCCCAGTTACCTCGAGATGGAATACAGAATGCTTTTTAAGTCACATGGATATCCTCAGGTAGTGTAGATTTTCTCTTTCTTTTATTCTGGTCTTTTAAATCCATCACCTTTTCCATTCCGATTGACAGAGTTCTAGATCAAAGCCTCATTTTCTCCTTTCTACTGCTTTAACAGGCTTCTAATTCGTTTCACTGTATCCACAATCTTCCTTCCCTTATCAGTCTCATACGCTCTTCTCAACAAATCTTCCTTAAACAACTCTAACTTTCTACTTGAAGATACGCTTATATATTAACAGACAAGACTTAAGGCAGCACTGGTTGTAAACAACAAAGAAAATACTCAGCATCATTAGAAATCGAGAAAGGCAATTTAAGAGAGAGCATTTTAACTGCCAAGTGAACACTGTTCTTTCCAGTTCATGTTAAAGAAGCCGAGAGCTCGCTGACACTCCTGGGAACGTGGTGAACTCTCTCTGAAAGACAGTTGGCAAAATGGATCGTGACCACCAAAAAGTTCCTCCTCGGTAGTCCAAACTGCAGAAAATGGTTTATGCAGTATTAATGACTAGGATGGAATTTTAAAGGAAACTTCTTCAATGTCAACTCATTTTTCGGAGTAAATTTTTAGATATAATGGAATATAATGCAGTCTTTAAAATAGACATGAAGGCTTTTTCTTTAAAATAATTTCTGTACTTATTTATTTATTCAACAAACATTTAGAAAGTATTTTCCAAAGCCAGGGATTTTGGTAGACATTTGGAATACAAACAGTATTTCCTGTCCCTGCCCCCAGGGGGTTGGTAATTAATGGGAGAATGGAGATAGAGAGATCTAGACAATTACAAATCGATGACGCAAGCATGCAGGGTGGAAGGTACTGAAGAAGTCCAGGGAGGGATTCTCCACCGGACTGCCCTGGGTCTGAGAAGAAAGTTAAGGAAGCCTTTTCAGGAAAAGGTGATTCTGGGTTAAGCCCTGAAAGACCGCAGCCCTCTCTGTAGTAGTAGGAGTGAGGGGTGCTCTGTTGGGGTCACTGGAAGGTGCAGCTTGAGGGCTGGAGGAAAGAAGCATCAGAGATAGAACAGAGAGCAAAGGAAAAGACAGGTGATGTAAGCCTGGTAAGCACTGGGACTTTATCCTAAACTCACTCCGAAGGTTTTGACAGCTATTCTGTAGGCAAGTGACAAGTACAGACGTATATTTAAAGAAAGATGACTGCGGAACACAGATTATTGAAGGGAAGGCCACATAGAAGGTAGTTGTAGTGTTTCAGGGGAAAATGACAAGGCCTTTCTTTGGAGGCTGAGAGAAGGCAAAAGTAAGCGGTGTTCCTGAGCTGGGATTCCAGACTTGGAGACTGTGGATGTGGGTGAAAGGGAGGGAGGAGCCAAGGATGATTCCCGGGATTTTTTTTGACTTGGGCAGTGGGTGGGTTGAGTGCAGATGGACAGATATCAGGTGTTGGTGGTTAACTCACTCAGGTGCTCAGGAGAGAACTCAGCCCGCACACACTGCTTCAGGGAGTTCTCCGGGGCCTGCCTTAGTGATTACGGCTTCCTGTAGTTACCCCAAAACAGTGCACAGAGAGAAGTGTTTCCAATGTCAGGTGAAAAAGGAAGATGGAAAATTGTAGGTATATGATGATGTTAGTTACCTAAAAATATACCTACACATAACAGCAGTTATAGCTTACTTCGTTACCATTCAGTTAGGGGATTATGGATATTTTACTTATATATTATTGTGAAAAAATATATATTCTATTTTTTTAATTAAAAAAAATTTAAGAATAATGTCCCATGTCCCATTTGTCCTCTTCATACTTCACTCACCCCAGCACCTGCCTATTTTGTACTCACTCACCTACGTGCCTTCGCTTGTACTGCTCCCTCAGGGTAAAATACCCTCCCTCTTCTTCCCCATCTGTCGAAATGCAAGCAGCCTACTGACTCAGCTCAGACATGAGTCTTCCAGGAAGCCTTCTCCAACCTTCCTGCAAGTTCATCTCATTTCTGACCTCTTTCACCCATTATTCTTCTCTCTCTACTCAGGTAGTGCATGATACATGGTTATTAGTCCATTTGTATTCGTATCACTCCAGGTAGATGATACTATCCTGAATGACAAGGGAGCGTTTTATTCCTCTTGGTATCCTAAGTTGCATCTATGCTCTTGTCTCACTTAAGGCAAGTGATAAAAGGTTTTTTGTTTGTTTGTTTGTTTGCAATGCTCTACTCTTTTTCATTTCTTAGATTGAGCTATACTTAGATCTTAGGTATAGAATATGAGAGCTGAAATGAATTTCTTTAGTTTAAATACATATGTGAAAAGGTAGGAGGCCCCACGACCTGATAAAGCTACCCATGTGCATAGCATTGGCCCTGCCGGGATACTTGTGACCCTCTCGAAGCAGCTTGAGGTGATGGACAGAGCCCGAGCCTTATGGTCCAGCACTTTAAAACATGTGGCCTCGGCAGATTATTTACAGTTTCTGAACTTTGATTTCTTTTTCTGTGGAATGCGGATAACAGTAGGTGGGGAGTGGACCGAGGGGTGTGAAGATTAAACTACAGGAGGGCACGCAGAGCCTGCCTACACAGTGCACATGGGCTGTGGCTCCCTTCCTAGTTGGAAGGTCTCCCCACTGCACCATGTGGATTACCTACACTTCTCTGCCTACTTATCAATGTCGTCATGAATGTTGGTCATTCACTGTAGACCATGCTAGAAGAATCTGAAGAAATCCACAATGATCTGGAAGCAATGACCGAGAAGTTACAGTACCTTTCTAGTGTGTACCACACAGAAAAAATGTGTCACCAAGTGGCAGAACTGGGACGGGAGACCGAGGAATTGCGGCAGATGGTCAAATTTCGTTTGCAGAATCTCCAAGATGCTGCCAAGGTAAAAATATAATAATAATAACAATAAATTTAAGTTGAAAAGTCCATCATTAAAAAATATGTTGGTCTGATAGCGGAGACAGAGTGAGTGCTCATCCCTGATGTGCCTTCTTGGCTGTGATGTTATTCTTCCCCTATGGGTATGGACTTTAAGTACCGACATGTTGACATCCTATTGTTTTTACTCCACAGGATATGAAGAAATTTGAAACAGAGCTAAAAAACTTACAGGTTGCTTTGGAGCAAGCCCAGACCACCCTGACTTCTCCAGAAGTCGGGCGTCTTAGTCTCAAAGAGCAGCTCTCTCATCGGCAGGTAAGTGAAAATAACTCAGGGGAGACCGCTGGGGACCTACTGATAGATTTTTTTAAAAAGAAAAGTTATGAAAAGTAATTCCTAAACTCAGTTATAGTCTCAGCTACATGTACGTGATTTGTAACATTTCCTGGAAAATGTGTGTGGCTTGTGAACTCGCTGTGGCTTGTCTCTTGCTTGTGGAAGGAACGCTTCAGTATAAAATGTGTGAACTGTGTTCTCGCACTCGCAGCATCTGCTGTGTGAGGTGGAGTCGCTGAAGCCGAAGGTCCGCGCCGTGCAGACCAGCCAGAGTGCGCTCCGGATCCCCGAGGACGTGGTCGCCCGCTTGCCGCTCTGCCGCGCGGCGCTCCAGCTGCAGGAGGAGGCCAGCCGGCTGCAGCACGTGGCCATCCAGCAGTGCAACGTCCTGCAGGCACGTGTGTGGGCCCCGCCAGCGCCGCAGCAGCCGATGAGCCACTGGCTCCCGGTCCTAGCCGGGGCACAGCCATCCAAACACCCCCGGAGTGTTAAATGTGGCAGGTTGTGGTTATATAAAATGAGGAGGTGAAATGCTATCCTTTGGATCACCCACAAAAGCCTGGGAAAAAGTTCTGTAAAAAATATCTGTTGGTGAAAACTATTTTGTAGCAATATTTTTATAAGAATGACTTATATAGGTTAATTTTATATTCAATTTTATTTTTACCTAATTATTCATCTGAGAATCACCTAGAACAGGGGTGTCAAACTCATTTTCACTGGGGGCCACATCAGCATGGCAGTTGCCTTCAAAGGGCCGAATGAAATTTCAACTCCTTAACAGTTAAGGAGTAGTTAC
>JAPYXV010004849.1:0-11028 GCA_028533065.1 Trachops cirrhosus
GCCCTTCACCACCGCGGCTTCACTGGGTTCTAACCGGCCCACCGTGAGCGGGAGTGAGGCGCGCCACTTCCAGACTCGGCTCACAAAACCTCCTAGCTGGACGCAGACTCACCCAGGGACCCAAGGAGCCGGTGGGGAGGCGGCAGGAGCACAAGGAGGGAAGGACCTCGGACCCCGGATCGCTCTCGGAGGCGAGCTCCATGACAGGCAGCAACCCCCGTCTGGGCTTCGCACAAGCCAGATGCAAGTGTCAACCATGCAAAGCCGCTGGGGCTGGGGACCGATCTGTCGCTTCCTCAGCGGGGAATGTTTGTGAATTTCAGGTGACTCTTCCATCCACAGATTCGTCTGTGCCTCACAAACACTCCGGGTGGCAGCCTGAGTTTGTAAATGGCATTTCACAGACGACAGTGCTGGTCCTCGCTGGAGTGGATGGCGGCAGGAGAGAAAGAGGTTCCGGTGTGAAGAGATGATGACGAGGCCCCCTCCTGTGGGCTCAGAGCTCTTCCCGGGGACTCAGCACCCCCTCCTCCCCACCTTCTCCCAGGAGCCTCTGGGCCGCCTCTGTCCATGGTGCTGAATCCAGTGTGGGTAGTGCAATGAGCCTGAATGTGGACATTAGACGAGGCTGCATTTTCCTTCTAGACATGATGTTCCCTTGGAAAGTTCTTTACCCTCTCCAAATATTATTTTTCTTATCTGTAAAATGGGAAAAGTGCACTTCCCTCATGAGATTGCAGCGAGGATTAAATAATACGGAGAAACTGCTGGGGTGATTTTTACACCCTTCCCCCCCACTTAAAAAAAAAGATTGAACCTCGTCCTTCCTGTCCCTCCCCAGAGGACAGGTGAACCAATGGCAACTCCATGCTAATGCATAATACCGACTTCAAGGGCCAGGCCTATTGTGCACTGAGATTTGAGTGAATTCAGAGGAAAAAAGCAAGCAGACTTGAGAGAGACTCTCCCTCATGATTCTAGCTGCTGCAGGCTGCACGGGCTACAGAATATTCTGCGTTTCAGGGGAATCTGGGGCTTGAGGACAAGGACATTTTTGGGCCCCCCTAGGTTCTTCATTTGTAAGTGGTGGGGAGGGGGTGGCCACTGCTTGGTTTCCAACAAGGATGCCTCTTAGTGTCCCCATCTTTGTGACGATCTGGTGGACGAAACACATGGCACTCATTGAGGAACAACAAATTAATTTCCCCAGTTTTATTAACGAAAGGCACTTAGAAGTGACCGTGGGATGAAAACAGCACTCAGCTCCCCGGTTTAACGAGGCAGCTGGTGCTTTGGTTAGGCCGTGTGGCCCGGTTATGGGCTGATGTGTGTGGATTCCCTCTTTTCCCAAATTTTTGCCAGGGGCTGGCAGGACCCAGGGCTGCTCCTGTGGACCTTGGAGCAGGAGCCCTGCTGTCCAGGGGCGCCAGGACGCTCCCAGCTCAGAGCTGGCTCTGATGGACCGGGCGGGCCAGGCAGGGAGGGCACAGGAGGAGGGGGGCAAGGAGACAGGGCTGCGAGGGGAAGCCTCCGCCTTGGAGACTGGAGCCCCAGAGGGCCCGCCGGGGTCAGGCCCACCCACACCCGGACAGCGAATAGTGGGAGGCAGTGCATGTGCACGTGTGTGCAGTAACTGGAAAGCTGGCTTGTTAATGGAACACACGCCTGCCCAGGGAGACGGTCGGCTGCCCCCTTTCCGGGAGCACGCTCGCTCCCGCCGCGCACGACATGGGGACCTGACCAGAAGTCAGAAGGGCGCTGGTGGCCCGAAACTGGAGTCAGGAGCTGGGTGGGTAGTTCCAGTGACACTGTGTTCAGACCACGGTGGCTGATGACTTCCTTTCGGGAATGGAGACCCCGGTTCCTGCTGGAAGCAGTTGCCGACGCCTGACCTTTGGGGTCTGCCCCTGGCCTGGGCCACTGGCGGGGATCCCTGGAGGTGCAAGATGCTGCACTTCCTACCCGAGTTAGGGTCCGATGAGTGAGCATCAGTCTGTTCTCTGAGTGTGTGTGTGGGGGGCACCTTGGGCTGGCGAGGCCCAGGGGAGGAAGCCCTTCCTGCTTCTGTGATCTCGTTGGTTTCAGCCTTGAGGGCGCCACCGTCAGGACGCACGGCAGCCAGCCTGCGTTTGAACTGGTGGCACGGAGCCCAGAGCCCGCTCTCTGGCTGCGGCCCTCTCCTGCCTCTCTATGGGCCTCGCTCCGGGACGCTGGAGGCACAGCTCCTCCTGGCCCACTATGTCCAGAAAGCTAAGCCAGGCGGCCCAGGAGCTGGGGCAGGGGGGCTGCCCCGCGCTCGCTGACCCCAGCTCTGCTCTCGGGGGAAGCCTCGGGGCTCAGCCTCCCGCTGGTTCACCAGCCGAGCAGGTGAGGGCATGTTCGACCTTTTCGGGTACTTCTCCCAGCTCCTCACGGGGGCTGCTGCGGAGAAGTGAACTTCTTTCACGTTTTCCCAGCTGCCCAAAACCACAGAAGCCACTGCTGCCCTCAAGGTCTGGACCTGTGGTTTGCTGTGAGCCTGGACCTCACCCTGCCTGCGGCCTCTCGGCCGCCACAGCCCGGGCGCTAAGCAGAGACTAGGTTCCCCCAGGAGGGCACAGCTGATGGGGCCCATTTAAATCTGCCCCCGACACCCCTGCCCCCCACCCCGTGCTGCCTCCAGACCAGCACACCTTTCCCCCCTTTAGGGGTCAGTGTTGCGCGTCCTGTGGGGCCCTCCTCACCTGGCAAGTCCTTCTGTTCCTGGCGAGCTGCCCCTGCTATTTGCTCCTGTGTCGTCCCCTCCTCCGGGGTGGCCCCTTTACTCCCGGTCTCGGGTTCTGTTTATCTGCAGGCTTTCTTCTCATTCTAAAAGAACGGGGTGCCCTGTGCATATGTTAAGAAACTGTAGACCCCTCCTCTTCTTTCTGCATCGCTGGGCACATTTCTCGTCTCCACCCACATGATCCACCAAGGTGAGAATGTCAATCTATCCGAGCCAGAGAATGAGAATATCGGCTTCACCAGGAAATCAAGTTTCCCGCACTTTGAGTAAACCCCGCCTCCACCTTCCCCATCACCGGAGGGGCTCCAGCTTTGGGGCCTTGATTCCGGCTCTCAGGTGTGCCGAGCGGAGCCGAGCTGGCTCCCACTCAGGCCCCCGGCACCCACCGTTGCCCTGCTGGGGGCTGGCTCCCCTGACTCCCTGCCCACCGGCTCCTTCCTGCAGTCTGGGGCTCAGTTCAGCCCCCCGACCCTCCTCCCAGCTCTGCACGCCCCAGGGCCTCCGCACCGGAAAGCGTTTGCTGATGCGGTTTCCTCGCTGCACCGGTCAACTTCAGAAATCGTCCTTCTGTGTTGTCATTAGTTTCACTCGATTATCTCCATCCCCTGCCAGGATGTGAGCTCCACGGGGGCCGGGTCTGTCCATCGTGCTGGCTGAGGGGTCCTCGTGCCCCCACAAGTGTGGGGCACGCAGGAAGCACCCCCCACAGCAAGGGGACGGCGATGAGTGTCGGGCGCAGAGCTCTGGGGTGCAGACCTGTCCTGCCCCAGCCACCACGGCCTTCCACCTGGTTCTCCCTGGGGCTTTGCCTCTGCTGCCCTGTAGCCCACCCGAGTGCCGGGTTCACGGGTGTGAGCCTGGCAGAGCCCCGTCACATAGTAGTGGCTCAGTTTTTGGATGAACGAGTGAAGCAGAAAGTAGTTTGACATCCGGGCCTTGGAAACACGGCCCCGGACCTGACTCTCGGGTGTGGAAGCACACGGGACAGGAGCTTTGTAAGAGGCACTGAGCAGAGAGGGCTTCGGGTGGCGGAGAGGGCCGGGTAGACAGGCCCCGCAGGTGCCTCAGGTCGAGAGGAGACCTCGTCTCTGCCAATGCCGAAAACCCGACGAAGACGGAGCCCCTTCCTGCTTCCCGTGCTGTGTCCGTTTTACTCTTTGAGATGCAGAGAGAGGACAGCACACGGCTAATGGCAGAAATAAAGCTTCTTCCAGATTTGTTTGAAGGTTGTGTTTGTTTTTATCGCCATTCCCTCCTCGCTTCTGGAGCCAGAGTGGGCAGCCCCCTGCCGGCTCGTGCCCCCTGACATTCCCCACCCACATGATGCAAACAAAGAAATGCCGACCGGCTGGGCGCTGCCGGGCTTTGGAGGCGCCCCTGCAGCCAGCTGGCGTGTTGCAGACCAATAAGCGTGCATCGACTCGCACTGGCATTAATGTCCTCTCTTATCGACACGCGCATTTTATCATAAGGGGCCCGAGGGGAACATCCATCTTCATATCGACTTAAGATAGGAGATATTGCAGGGTAGGTGTTCTTGCTACACGGTGCGGCCCTCTGCATCCAGATACACATGTGTAATCAATATTTCATCATCACGTTATGATCTGGCTTTCGGCGCTTTGCAAAGAGAGCCTCGAGATGAACAATGAAGAGCGACCATAATGTTGAAATGAATGCAAAGACTTCTTTGCCTTTAATAAGAGTGGGGGCTCCTGACGGCCTTCGGGCGGGGCAGCGGGAAGGCCCTCTGGCCGGCGGGGGGGGGGGGCGAGGTGGGAGTGTGTGCAGACCAGAGGCCACCTGGCTTCCCTGTTTGTTCCGCACCGTCTGGACACGCCCACGGCCTGTCCACGCATCTGAGTGGTGGGCCCTGCCGGAGCCCATCCAGACCCTCCTGCCTCCAGTGGTCAGCGAGCGCCACTCCTGGGCTCCAGGAACTGCTCTGGGAGGGCCCAGGAGTTTCCATCCCCCGGCTGCTAGGGAGGCTGGCTCCCTGCCTCGGGTGGGCCAAGGGCACTCCAGAGCTCCCTGGGGGGTCCGGTGGGAGCCACCCTCAGGGGCTGTGTCCCACCCTGCTCCCAGGCTCAGCCCCGACAGCCCTGCCTACGCCCACTTTCCCCCATGGGCCTGGGCGCCCCTCCGGGACCCCACGAGTGCAGCCTAGTCTCCAGGCCTGCATCTGGGAAATTCGGCTTGACGGGCACCATCCATTCCACGGCTATTCACTGAGAGTCCACCGTGTGCCAGGCACACCGGGGGGAGCGGGGGACAGCGGCGAGGGAGGTGACAGGCCACCTCTCGGTGACGTGTGGGGCTTTGGGCTGGCCATGGCAGGGGAAGTCAAGCAACAACTACGGCCTCGGGTGAACGGCCCGATGCAGCAAGCGCTGACGGGGTCCCGCTGTGGGGCTCGGGTGGGTCCCCAGGCCCAGTCTGGAGGAGGAGGGCGTGAGCAGGGAGCGGGGCGGGCCGGGGCGTGGCAGGCAGAGGAGAAGCAGACTGAGGGCCGGGGTGGGACCCCGTGGGGCTCGTGTGAGGACAGCAAGGCTGGTGTCACCTGGACCCCGGTCGCAGGGCAGAGAGGAGGCGTCCAGGTCAGTGGGGGCCACGGGGGTCACAGCACCGACCTGGAACTTGTCCCCTGGGCAGGGGCATCGCTGAGGAGTTCCGTGCAGAGAGGGGCAGGAGCTGGGACTGGAGGGCGGTGGCCGTCCCGGACCAGGGGAGGGGCTGCCACAGTTTCCCAGCAAGAGCTCAGGGCTTTGACTGGTGCGGCGACAGTGGCGAAGGGGAGGAGGGGACCGACAGGAGAGGCAGAGCCGGTAGCCCGCTGGGCCTGGCAGCCAGGAGTCTGTGAGGCTCTCCCAGGAGGACGAGGAGGCCCCGGGCTCTCGGAGGGAAGCGCTCCCGGCGGGCTGCCCGGGGGAGGAGCGGGCCCCGAGCTCTCAGAGCCCAGCCAGGAAGTGCCCTGCACTCCATCACGCCGGTCCCCACCCCGAGGGTGGAGAAAGGGGTCCTCCTTACTTCTGGCCCGTGGAGAGGTTGGAGGGGAGAATATTAAGGGAAGTGTTTGGGGGTACATGTTCTCGAAAAACTGATGTTCTGTCCAAAGCGGGCTGTCCCGTCGTGGGTTCGAGCGAGGAACCCGGAGCTGGGAGGCCCGCCCCAGAACCCCAGTCCTCTGCTCCGGGGTGGGGTGCTGACGGCACTCCCGGAGGGGCCTCTCGGGAAATGAAACACCGTGGGCGGAAGTGCTTTGGCAGCTTCGAGGCACCCACAAATGTCAAGATTGATGAGAAAGGTTTTTTTAAGCAAAAAAAAAAAAAAAACAAACCCTT
Source organism: Trachops cirrhosus (assembly GCA_028533065.1). Taxonomy (NCBI): domain Eukaryota; kingdom Metazoa; phylum Chordata; class Mammalia; order Chiroptera; family Phyllostomidae; genus Trachops; species Trachops cirrhosus. The sequence goes on from JAPYXV010004849.1 coordinate 6,106, forward strand.
CCAGTTGGGCGATACTGCTGAACTGAGGTCAGCGTCGGGGGCTCATAGAGGAGAACGTCTTTGTCCCCAGGAGGCCCACGCGGGGTGTGCAGGAGTGAGCCGCTGGGACCCCGAAAACACGGACGGTGCACAGCGCCCACGCAGCCCCGTGATTGAGCTCTGTGCATCTCCACCTGTTTGTGCAAATGTAGTGAGAGACATAAAGAAAATGGGATGAAATCTTAAACCACTGGGGAATCTAGCAGAAGGATCTGAGTGTTTATTAAGGTTTTTTTTAAACTTTCTGGTAGATTAAAAAACTTCAAACATAAAAAGCGGGGGGGTGAGGGCATGAACCCCAAGCGGACTACAGATGTGAGTCCGGAGGGTACAGAGGACCTCAGAAGGCAACGCAAGGCAGCACCTGCCTGACCTCGGCGTTCAGTCGGAGACGCAGCCACACTGCAGCGGGAGGATGAGGGGGGAACTTCGCTTCCCGCTCCTTCCCACCCCATGTGCCTCCCGAGGCTGAACCCCACCGGAGGCAAAGGGCAAAGCCCTTGAAGAAACACACTGATGAGTCTCTGAGGGCATGGGGTAGGGAGCCGGGCAGCAGACAGTCTGAAGTGACCACGGGACAGCAGCTGGCACCCCGCACCCCGCCCTTCATCGCCCCCGTTTTCTTTAAGAAGCAGGACAGCGAGGCCGCCTGGCCGACCCTGCACCTGAACCTGGGTCTGGGATATGTCTTCCGTCTGGGTCCGAGGGTGGTGTGCATGGGGAAGCCGGTCCCTCCCTCCCTGATTCTGGAGACTATGTGTGAGGACAGGATGTCAGGGCCCATCCTGCCCTGACAGGACGGAGGGGAGGCCAAAGGGAGAGAGAGAAGCCCTCCTAATTCTGCACCCCATTCCAGTGTGGGTTTGTGGGCTCCCCACACCCACAAGCAACTCTGCGACACCAGCTGCGGGTCCCACAACTTAACTCAGTTCTGACGCTTTCTACCCGGAGACGGCGGCGGTTCGAACAGGTAAAGGGCTCAGCACCACAAGCCCGCCCTTGACTTCAGCTGCCAACCTCAAGTTCAGGCTGTCACCTGTGCTTTGGAACACCAAGCTACAGGTCGCAGGTCCCACCAACCTCCTCCTTGGGTTTGATTGGTTTGTCGGTGCCTCACAGCCTCCAGAGAAGCACGTTGCTTACAAGACCACCGGCTTGTTGTAAGAGGATATAACTCAGGGACAGCCAGGTGGAAGAGACGCACCGGGCAGGGTGTGGGGAGAGGGCTTGCAGCTTCCATGATCTCTCCAACACGCCAGCTCCCTAAAGCTCTGCGTGTTCACCCGCCGGGAAGTTCCCCGAACCTTCTCTGTAGGGTCTTGTGGAGGCTACGTTACAGGGTCACAACTGATTAAATCATTGGCCACTGGAGACTGAACTCAACCTCCAGCCCCTGGCCCCTCCCAGGAGGCCCGGAATGGGACTGGAAGCTCCACCCCTCCAATCACACGGTTGGTTGGTTCTCCTGGTGACCACACCCCCTTGCTGCCCATCAGTAACTCTGACCTTTTAAAATACTTAGAGGACGTGTTCATTCCTTTCCTGTGATGGCTACCTGCGGATTCTCATATTTTCCTTTCTCTCATGTGTGCCAGCTAGGAAAGACACTGGGTTTTAACTCAAGTTCTTTCCTTGGCTAAGGACACCATCCCCAGTTCCTGCCTCACATAGAAAAGTGACATCGTTTGTCTGGCCCCCCGTGGGAACGACAACGGAGGGTATTTGCCCCTTGTTAGCCTTTCTGGGGGAAGCGGGTGAGAACCAGAGACAACTCTCACCTGATGCCCAGCACGGCGGCTGGTGGCAGATCCCCCAGGGCAGGTCCTTCCGAGGTGTGGCTGCGCACCGAGACGCCGCCGCGTCCCGGCGCACGCCCAGCAGCCGCTCTGCGGCCCTTGTCCTGGCGCCTGCGGCCTGCCCTTTGTGCGTCCGCCCTCTCCCGGACCAGTGGGTCTCTGCTTGGGCGTCAGCGTTTCCCGAGCACCGGGCGAGCCCGGGTGCAGCGAGCTGAGGGCCTCGGCTTCCTCGGGGAGTGTGTCCTCGGGCCACCCGCAGGGACAGGCCTTGCTGACCTCCCCCCACTCCCTCAGGCCACCCCTTCTATTTGCAAAATATCGCTTTCTTTACAGCTGTCTCTATGTGGCTTCCGTGACGCTACGAGCGATCGCCCACTGTTGCTGGCTAAGACCCCAGGAGGCAGGGGCTTACACGTCCCTCTTTCGTAAGCAGCTGGGGATTCCGATTCAGCGGGCCGGGCGGGGCCAGGCACAGGGTGCAGAGGGGGCCCCAGGGGGTTCTAGTGTGCAGGTGGGCTCCTTCTGGTCGAGGGGGCGACGCTTCCTCCCTCCCCGCCCCCCGGGACCCCAGCACCTGCCGCCGAGTCCGGCACACGGCGGACACTCGCGAGTCTGCTACGAACCTGGGGCCCTGGCACCGCCACGCAGCGGCACCCTCTCCCGATGTACTTCCCGATGCCAGGCATTCAGCGAGGACTCTCAGGCCGGTGCTCGGGAGGCGGGGTCTCGGCGGCCCTGACCACCGCGGCCCACCCTGGGCCCTCGTCCTGTTACTTGCAAATACTCGCCGACAGTAACATAGCACTTAGCCCATAAAACGGGTCAATATGTTGAAAAGAAATATTAAGTTATTGAGAGACACACAGCGACAGATCCTGGACACACGAAGCAAAACAGCAGGAGTATCGCTGTCACCTGATCGCTCTCATCTGTCCCAACCCGCGGAGAACCCTGCTCGGAGTGGACGCCCATTCTTTCCGTGTGGCTTCCAGGCCCAAGTCCAGCTACCTGCAAACAAAGGCAGGCACCCACCTGTCACTTTCTAGCCCTATTTTAGCTGGTTAGCTGACGGGGCCCCTAAAACTCCTCTCTGTGCCGGGCACCGTGCCGAGCACTGGAGTGTTTGGAGTGACATGTGGGGGCCACACTCGGAGCTGGCAGGCAGCGAGCGTACACCTCAGGCCCCGACTGGTGACACAATGGAAACAGACGGAGGGCCAGGCAGCGAGGGCCCAGGAGGCAGCTTCGGGCTGGTGGTCAGGGAGGGGAGGGCTTCTCCGAGGAGGTGAGCTGGGAGCCTGGGTTCCTGAGGGCAGCGGGCAGCAGGTGCGCAGACCCAGGGGCAGGGAGGGGCCGGCAGCTGAGCAGCTGGAAGGCAGGGGTGGGCCTCAGTGGGAGAGTGACCAGAGAGTGAACAGAGTGGGCAGCAGGAGCCCGAGCGCAGGGCGCCTGCGGGCCCCGAGAGGGAGGCTGGTGCTGGCCGCGAGAATGGCAGGCAGTACGGTGGCTTTCAGGCCAACACGACGGCGACCACAGAAAGGGGCTGAGGGAAGGAGCTGCCAAGCTCCGAGAGGGCGTCCCACTGGCCAAGCCAGCAGAAACAGTGCTGGGGGCTCTTTCCTTCTCGGGCATTACCGTGGGGGCTGCGGGGCTGGGCGGCCCCTACGAATGAGTCACTCGGCCCCAGACCGCTGTGGGGTGCAGCTTCCCTGTCCCTTTAAACCTCTGCTCCAGGGGTGTGTCCTGGAGGGGCCTGTCCTCGCTCCCACCGGCCACCCTCAGTGCCCCGGCGGGCCCCGGGGCTTCACGGCTCTGACCACGCCCGCCTGCCACAGACCCATCACTCAGACCACGCTTCCGTGCCCGAGGAGGAAGGCCCCAGGTCAGCGACTTCATTCAGCCCGGTTCCTGCTGTCCCCGACATTCAGCGCCACCCCTGGCATCTTGTGGCTGCACAAGGAGCACCGGCCGAAGGGCCCCGGCGGGAGCAAGGCCGCCGGATGGAGCGGCACTTGCCTGGGCACCAGGCGCCGGGAGGCCCGAGTGCTCCTGGCTTCTGTGTCCCAAGCACAGACGCGTCCCTTCTAACCTTTCTGCTTAATCTCTTTAAATGTCCTGACAAGCACAAGTGGCCAATTAATAGCACTTACGATCTCGTGACCTCGTCTGTGATCCACGATGTTCTTTCCATTCATTAACGGCCTTTCCATTTTTCATGAACCAAAAACGGAGGACGTAGGTAATGAACACAGACAGCCAACCGATGGAAGGTAGCGGGTGTTCCGCCGCCGGCTGGGGGAGTGCCTGTCAGTGACGACGGGAATCCGGCAAACTCCCGCAAAAACACCTCGACGCCCAACCTTTAAGGCAAGATGCTGGAGCAGGAGGGGCCCCGAACCCCCGTGGTTACGGGGCAGCAGCGGACACTGGCCCCCGGCTCAGCCCCGGCAGACACGGGCCGCAGCGTGAGCCCCAGGCCCGTCTCACAGCGCGCGTGGCTTCGCCCCCGCCCCGCGTCGTGTCTCGGGAGAGAAGACACTCGAGACACGGAGCAAAGGGCGAAGGACGCCACGCGGGTGAGATCGAGTCCTGGTCTGCTCGGGAGTTGCGCGTTTTCGGATCGCTGATGCGCGGGACACCGACGTCACACAGCGGCAGCGGGCGACCTGGTCTGTGATGAGAGGCCCCGCGAACCAGCCTTTGCTTGTCGTTGGCCAGCGAGACCTGCAGGACGCGGGGTCTCCTTCGACACCAGGGTGGGTGGGGTGGCTAGCGTAGCCAGGCCGGCACTGGGGAAGCAGCCAAGCCCTTGTCTGGCGGGCCGGCGGAGGGCGGCGGGCACGGCGAGGAGCGTGTGCTGAGGCCCCTGGCGGCCAGCATTCCCAGGCTGCCGGCCGCTGGCCCTGACCGCTGCAGCTGCAGCGTCTCCCGGCTCCGGCACAGACGGGCAGGGGGAGTCCGATCGTGTGAACGCGGCCATGGTCCTAGACCACTTCCCAACAGCCGCAGCCCTGCAGGTGTGCGCCCAAGGTGGGCCGGCCCGGGAGGGGGGGACGGCCAGCCCAGGGGAAGCGGCAGTCAACGTGGG
>JAPYXV010004850.1:0-11028 GCA_028533065.1 Trachops cirrhosus
TGGCCATCTTTTTCTGCTTGATTTTCTGTAATGCTCCAAGCTTCTTCCAACTTCAGGGTCTTTATATTTGCTGTTTCCTCCATCAGAAACAACCTTAGTTCTTTCTTCAAGTGTTTCACATGGCTGGTTCTTCCCTTCCATTTAGATCTTAGAGGTATGTCATCTCCTTAGATAGCCCTCCCCACAATGTATAGTAGCCCTGAATCACTCTCCATACAATTACCACATTTTATTTCCTTCACAGTTCAGCATTATCTATCTTTCATTACCAGAATGTAACCTTCATGAGGGCAGGGTCTTTGTCTGTCTTATCACACTATTCCGAGAGTGTAACACAATGTCTGGCACATAGCTTGTGGTCAGTAAATGTTTTTGAATAAATGAATTAATAAATAGAATATTAAAGCTGGAAGTACTTATGACTTTTGAAGTCATAAAGTTCAATCTTCATTTAAAAGTAAAGAAATTGAGGCACATAGGGATAATGTGACTTGGCCAATAAAGCACAGTATATTGATAGCAGAACTGGGACTAGAACTACATCTTGCAATAACCAATTTAAGGATTTTTACTCTAAGAAGTTAGAATTTATTAAGCTATTATAAGTAACTACTTCAACAAAACTCCTTATATTCCAAACATCTTATTTGGAGAGAGCTGTACGTAACCCAAATGCATGCCATTTTAATAATAGAATTTTTGCCTTCTAGTACTTGCATGAAAAAGTTACTGTAGATACCTTTAAATCATAACCCCAACTGTGCCAAAAATTAAATTATTGCTGTGATTCCACATCTCTTTGGCATTATATCAAATTGGTTATTAATATAAACATAAGAGCCACACATATATGGCTGTGAATACTGACTCTGCTCCTTAAAACCATGTGGTATTAGTTTTCCTTGTTTTCATTGTTTTTGCATTTAGAAAATTATAGGCTGCTTATCCAATATACTTTTTTGACAACTATATTGAAATATAATTCACCTACCATAAAATTTGCACATTCAAAATTTAAATTCAATAGTACTCAGTAATGCTTAGAGCTGTGCAATCACACCACAATCCAGTTTAGGATCATTTTCATGAACCAAAAAAGAAACATCTTACAGATTAGCAGTCACTCCCCATTCTATCTCACCTATCTCATTAGCCCTTGGCAGCCATTCATCTACTTTCCATATCCATTTATTGGCCTGGCCAAAAAGTTCGTTCTGTTTTTTTACCATAAGATGGCCCTAGTAGTGAATAGTTAGTTGTCTTTAAAAAATTTTTTGGTAGATTGTATTGTGACAGTTGTCATATCAGTGCACATTAAAAATACTTATCAAAATTGGTGAACTTTTTGTGTAGTCATTTTAATATTGAAAATGGAAGAAAATGTGCAATATTTTTGGCATACTATGCTTTATTATTTCAAGAAAAGTAAAAATGTGGCATTAATTTAAAACAATCAATGTTATACTATGTAGGAGCTAGCTGAAATACTCAAAATATCCAAATCAATACAGTTATTGGTAACAATGGAAAAATGTCCTTTATTTTACAGAAAAAAACTATAGGGACTTTTGGCCAACCCAATGTTTGCATATTCTCAACATTTCTTATTAATGGGATCATACAATATGTGGTACTTTGGACTGGATCTTTCACTTGGCATAATATTCTTGAGATTTATCATGTTGCAACATGTTGCAGTACTTCATTCCTCTTAATGGCTGAATAATATTTCATTTGTATGTGTATACCATTATTTGTTTATTCAGTTTATCAGGTGACAAACATTTGAGCTGTTTACATTTTTGGCTATTATGAGTAATGCTGTTATCAATATTTGACAAATTTTTGTGTGGATATATGGTTTTTAATTCTCTTGGGTATATACTTATGGGTGGAATTGCTGGGTCATTGGGTATTTCTATGTTTAATTTATTTAGGAACTCTTAAACATTTTTTCAAAGTGGCTATACAATTTTAAATTTCAGCCAGCAATGTATGAGGGTTCCAATTTTCTCATACATTGGCCAATATTTGTTATTATACATCTTTTTGATATAGTCTTCCTGATGGATGTAAAATGATATCTCATTGTGCTTTTGTTTTGCATTTCTCTGATGGCTAATAATGAACACATTTTCATGTGTAGATTGGTCATTTGCATATATTACTCAACAAATGTCTATCCGGATCATGTGCCTATTTTAAAGTTATCTTTTATTATTGAGTTGTACAAAATTTTTATATATTCTATATATAGATTCTTTATTATATATATGATTTTCAAATATTTCTCCTATTCTGTGAGCTGTCCTTGATGGTATCTTTTGAACTACAAGCAATTTTTTAACTTTTATGAAGTCTATTTTTTTGTCAGTCACTTAATGCCTCTTGTGTCATATCTAAGAAGGATTTAACTAACTCAAGTCATAAAAAATTACTCATTTTTATATGTTTTATAGCTTTTTTACCAATTACATTTAGATCTATGTTGCAATTTCAGCTTATTTCTTTCTATATAGTGACATTGTAGTTCTATTTTTTCTGTAGTGTGAGGTAAGGGTTTTAATTCATTGGGCATCTGGTTTTACCAATACCATTTCTTGAAGAGGCTATTATTTTCCTCATTGTCTTGGCACCTGGGACAAAAATAAATTGACTATATTCCTAGTAGTGGAATCACTGGATCAAAAGGCAGATTCATTTTTAATTTTTAAGGAAATTTTCTACTATTTTCCACAGTGCTGTACCAGTCTGCATTCCCACCAACAGTGTACTATGGTTCCCTTTTCTCTACAACCTCACCAGCACTCATTTGTTCATTTGTTTATGATAGCCATTATGATAAATGTGAGGTGGTATCTTGTTGTAGTTTTAATTTACATTGCTCTAATGGCTAGTGATGTTGACCATCTTTACATATGTCTATGGGCCATCTGTATGTCCTCCTTGGAGAAGAGTCAATTCAGGTCCTTTGTCCATTTTCTGATGGGATTATTTGTGTTGCTGGTGCTGAGTCATCTGAGTTCTTTATATACTTTGGAGATCAACCCATGTCCAATGTATCATTGGCAAATATGTTCTCCCATACAGCTGGTTCCCTTTTCATTTTGATGATGGGTTCTTTAGCCATGCAGAAGATTTTTAGTTTGATGTAGTCCCATTTGTTCATTTTTTCCCTTGTTTTCCTTGCCCTAGGAGATATATCAGCAAAAATATTGCTACATAGGATATCTGAGATTTTCCTGCCTATGTTTTCCTGTAGGACTTTTATGGTGTCACAACTTATATTTAAGTCTTTTTTTTATATCCATTTTGAGTGTATTATGGTGTATGGTATAAGTTGATGGTCTAGTTTCATTTTTCTGAATGTACCAGTCTGGTTCTCCCAACACCATTTGTTGAAGAGGCTATCTTTACTCCCTTGTATGCTCATGTCCCCTTTGTCAAATATTAATGGACCATAGAGACTTGAGTTTATTTCTGGGTTCTCTATTCTGTTCCATTGATCTATGTGTCCGTTTTTATGCCTGTACCAGATTGTTTTGACTATGGTGTCCTTGTAGTATCGTTTGATATCAGGTATTTTGATACCTCCTACTTTGTTCTTCTTTCTTAAGATTCCTGAGGCTATTCAGGATATTTTTTTATTCCATATCAATTTTTGAAATATTTGTTCTAGATCTGTGAAATATGCCATTGTACTTTTAATAGTAATTGTGTTATATCTATAGATTGCTTTGGATAGTATGGACATTTTAATGATGTTAATTCTTCCAATCCATGAATGTGGTATATGCTTCCATTGAGTTGTATCTTCCTTAATTTCTTTCTTCAGTGTTCTATAGTTTTCCAAGTACAGGACTTTTACTTCCTTGGTTAAATTTATTCCTAGGTACTTTATTTTTCTTGTTGCTATAGTAAATGGGATTTTTTCTTAGTTTCTCTTTCTGATAATTCTTTGTGTACAAGAATGCCATCAATTTCTGAATATTGACTTTGTATCCTGCTGTTTTGTCAAATTCACTTATTAGGTCAAGTAGTTTTTTCTGTGGAGACTATAAGGTTTTGTATATACAGTGTCATGTCATTTGCTAATAATGACAGTTTTACTTCCTCCTTTCCAACTTAGATGCCTTTTATTTCTTTTTTTTAAATTATTTTATTGTTGTTCAAGTACAGTTGTCTGCATTTACCCCCACCACTTCCCCCCACCCCATCCATCCCCACCTCCCTCCCCTGCTCTCACCCCCCTTGGTTTTGTCCATGTGTCCTTTATATTCCTGAAAACCCTTCCCCCTTCCCCCCATTATCCCCTCTGGTTACTGTCAGATTGTTCTTAATTTCAGTGTCTCCGGTTCTATTTTGCCCATTTGTTTTGTTGATTAGGTTCCACTTAAAAGTGCGATCATATGGTATTTGTCCCTCACTGCCTGGCTTATTTCACTTAGCATAATGCTCTCCAGTTCCATCCATGCTGTAGCAAACGGTAGGAGCTCCTTCTTTCTTTCTGCCATGTAGTATTTCTTTTCCTTGCCTGATCCCTGTGGCTAGAACTTCCAGTACTATGTTGAATAAGAGTGGTGAGAGCAGACACTGTTGTTTTGTGCTTGATCTTAAGGGGAAAGCTTTAACTTTTTTCCTACTGAGTATTATTGTTGGCTGTAGGTGTCTTATATATGGCTTTTATTATGTTGAAGCATGCTCCCTCTATTTCCACTTTGCTGACTGTTTTTATCATAAAGGAGAACTGGATTTTACCAAATGCTATTTTAGTATTTATTCATACAACCATGTGATTTTTGTCCTTCATTTTCTTTATGTGGCATATTACATTTATTGATGTGTGAATACTGAACCATCTTCGCAACACTGGGATTAATCCTGAATCACCAATCCAAAAGAATTTATGGACCCTTATGTTCATAACAATGCTATTTACAATAGTCAAGGGCTGGAAACAGCCTAAGTACCCATCAGTAAATGAGTGGATCAAAAACTGTGGTACATTTAGTCAATTGAATATTGAATACTGTGCAGCAGAAAGAAAGAAGGAACTCCTACCTTTTGTGACAGCATGGATAGAATGGAAGAATATTATGCTAAGTGAAATAAGCCAATTGGTGAAAGACAAATACCTTATGATTTCACCTATAGGAGGAACCTAATGAACAAAATAAACTAATGAACAAAATAGAATCATAAGCATGTAAACATGGAGCAGACTGAAACTGACCAGAGGAAAGGATGAGGAGGATAATTGTGGAAAGAAGGGGAAGGGACTAGACAAAGGACATGTACAAAAGAGCCACAGACATGGGCAACAGTGTGGGAATTGACCATGGGAATAGAAGTTGAGGTGGGCAGAGGAGAGCCAAGGGGGAAAAATTGGTAAAACTCTAATAGAATAACAATGAAAAATGATTTAGGTAAAAAAACCCAAATTGACTATAAAATTAAGGGTTTGTTTCTAGCCTCTCAATTCTATTCCGCTGTTCTATATATCTACCTTGATTCTATTTCCATACAGTCTTTTTTAAATATTATTTTTAAATGTTATTTTTCCAGAATAACAACACATGCAGGTGGAAACATATTTTTAAAAACAAAAAACCCCATGTATAATTTAAAGCAATGCATGCTCATCTTTTCCCATCCTCAAGCACAATCCCAGATATAATTTTTAACCACTCTCCTTTTATTTCATTTCCTAATTACTGTAGCTTTGTATTAAGTTTGGAATTCAGAAATGTTTGTCCAACAATATCATTCTTCTCTTTCAAACTCTGTCATATATCATGGGTCCCATGCAATCCCAAGTGAGTTTTAGCACCCCCTTATAAATTTCTGCAAAAAAAAAAAGACAACTGGGATTTTGATGGGGTGTGCTTTGAAGCTGTAGGTAGATAAATTTGGAAAATATTGTCATATTAGCAATAATAAATCTTTCAATCTTTGAACATGGAATGTGTTTCTATTTATTTAGATCTTCAATTTTTACAACAAGGTGTTGTAGTTTTAAAAATTTAACTTTTATATTTTTTGTTAAATTTATTCCTAAGGACTTTATTATTTTTGGTGATATTTTAAATAGGATTGTTTCCTTAATTTCATTTTCAGGTTTTTTATTGCTTTTGTATAGAAGTAGAACTGGTTTTTGTATATTGATCTTGTATCCGGCAACATTGTTTAACTAATTATCTGTGTTTTTTTTTATTTTTCTGGGATCTTTAGGGTTTTATCTTCATAAAATTATGCCACCTTCAAATAGAAATAGTTTTACTTTTTCCTTTCCAATATGAACTCCCTCCCTTCTTTCCTTCCTTCCTTCCTTCCTTCCTTCCTTCCTTCCTTCCTTCCTTCCTTCCTTCCTTTCCTGATTACTTTGTCTACTACCTCCTGTGATGTTATACGGAAAGGGTAAAAGCAGATGTCCTCTGTCTTGATTCTGATCATATTAGGAAAGTATTCTTTTGCCATTAAATATAATGTTAGCTGTGCATTTTTTATAGAGATCTTTTATCAGGTTAAAGAAGCTCAGTTCCATTTCTAGTTTGAGTGTATTCTTCAATAAGGGGGTTGAATTTTGTCAAATGGTTTTTTCTGTATGATTTGAGATGATCATGTGGTTTTTCCCCTTTCATTCCATTAATGTGTTTAATCTATTATGTTGATATTTGTATGTTGAATTACCCTTGCATTCCTGGGATAAATTGCACTTCCCCATATTATGTAATTATTAAAATATGTAGCTGACTTTATTTGCTAGTATTTTATTGATAATTTTTTACATTCATATCCAGAAGAGATAATGATTTATAGTTTGTTCCTGTGATTTAATTGTCTGAGTTTGGTATCAGTGTGATGCTTTCCTCAGTAGTCATTGGTCTTTAATTTTGGGGGAATAGCTTGTGAAATATTGATGATGATTCTTTATTCAATATTTGGTAGAACTTATCCATGGCCACACTTGGTTCTGGTCTATTATTTGTGAGTAGTATTTTTATTATTATTACTCATTTAATCTCTTTACCTTCTATTTGGATTTTTATCTTTCTTCCTGAGTTATATTAAGTAGTCTGTGTCTTATCCAATTTGTTGACATACAATTGTTCATAGCATTCCATTATAATAGATTCTTTTTGTTTGTATAATATCTGTACTGTTTCCTCTTTTATTTATTATTTTAGTAATTTGAGTGTTTTCTCCCTTTTTTGATCATTCTAGTTAAGAAAGCTTTGCTTATTTTTTTGACCTTTCAAAGAACCAACTTTTTGTTCTATTGATTTCCCTTGTTATTTCTTTTTGTCCCATTAGCTATTTTGGAGTGTGGTGTTCAAATTTTACATACTTGTGAGTTTACCAGGTTTTCATCTGTTATTGATTTCTCATATCATTTAATTATAGTTGGAGAAGATATACTGTACAATTTCAACCTTGTTCAATATGTTGAGACTTTTTTTATGCCCTGTTACTATATCATCTCTTTCTGGAAAATATGCTATGTGTACTTGAGAAATACGTATATTCTGTTGTTGTTGGGTAAAATGTTATATATATATACATATATTCTATAGGTTTAGTTGTTTTATAGTGCTATTCAAATCTTTTATTTGCTTGTTGATTGTTTGTCTGGTGTTTTTTTTCATTATTGAAAGTAGAACATTGAAATTTCCAACAGTTACTCTTGAATTGTTTATTTGTATGATTCAGTTATGTTAGTTTTTCCTTATGTATTTTAGATTTCTTGTATAATGTGCATTCATATTTATAGTCGTTACATCTTCTTTTTTTTTTTAAAGATTTTATTTATTTATTTTTATAGAGGGGAAGGGAGTGAGAAGGAGAGAGAGAGAAACATCAATGTGTGGTTGCCTCTCATGTGGTCCCCACTGGGGACCTGGCCTGCAACCCAGGCATGTGCCCTGACTGGGAATCGAACCTGCGATGCTTAGGTTCGCAGCCCGCGCTCAATCCACTGAGCTATGCCAGCCAGGCGACATCTTCTTGATTGATTAACTTTTATTATTAGAAGATGTCCTTCTTTGTCTCCAGTAACAATTTTTATCTAAAAATCTTATATTAGTATAGGAATTCCAGCTCTCCTTTGGTATTATTTACCTGACATATATTTTCTATGGTTTTATTTTCACACTATTTGTGTTTCACATCTAAAGGGAGTCTCATATAGATAGTATATACAGGGTATGGCACAAATAACACCCACTTTTTATTACAAAATCTTTTATTAAAAATCATAAGCATGTAATTCTGTAACATAACAATCACGCTTAAGCACACCATATGATACTTTAGCTGAAATTATCAAATTAAAACTATAAATTATTGCACCCATATTATTACCCTACCAACCACACTTGAGCAAGCTTTGCTTCTACTGGACCCTGTATTTTGATCTCTTTCTTTTTTTTAAATATATTTTATTGATCATGCTATTACAATTGTCCCATTATTTTCTCTCATTTATTCCTCTCTGCCCTGCAGGCACCTCCCATCAGGTTTCTCCCCTCTTAGTTCATATTCATGGGTCTTACATATAAGTTCTTTGGCTTCTCCATTTCCTATACTATTCTTAACCTCCCCCTGTCTATTTTGTATCTACCATTTATACTTATTCCCTGTACCTTTTCCCCCATTCTTCTTCCACCCCATCCCCACTGATAACCCTCCATGTGATCTCCATTTCTGTGATTCTGTTCCTGTTCTTCTTGTTTGCTTAGTTTGTTTTTATTCTTGTTTTTTTTTAGGTTCAGTTGTTGATAGTTGTGAGTTTGTTGTCATTTTACTGTTCATATTTTTGATCATCTTCTTTTTCTTAGAGAAGTCCCATCAACATTGATTTATAATTATTGCTTTATGTAGTTGTCTTTTAAGTCAGATATAAAAATAAGTTATAAATAAAATATATTTATATTGTCTTTTATATTTACTTATGTTATTACTTTTATCAGTGCTTTTTATTTTTTCATGAGGATTTCGGTTATTGTCTTGGGACTTTTCATTTCAGTCATCAAGACTCCATGGTGTCTGATGAGAAATTAGTAGTTAATCTTATTGAGAAACATTTGTACATGAGGAGTTTACCTCTGTTCCATCTTTCAAGATTTTATTGACTTTTGTTTTTAAAAACTTGATTGTAATTTGTCTAGGTGGAGATCTCTTTGTATTTATACTATATAGGGTTTGTTGTGCTTCTTAAATGTATTAATTTATATTTTGTATCAACTTTGGGAAGTTTTCAGTCATTACTTCTTTAAAATATTTTCCTGCCCTTTCCTTTTTCTCTTCTTCTTTAGAGACTCCAATATGAATATGTTGGTATGGTTCATTATGTTCCATGGATCTATGAGACATACATGTTCCTCATTTTTTCTTTGTTTCTCAGACTGCATAATCTCAATAGACCTATCTTCAAGTTTTTTTATTCTTTTTTTTCCTAACTGCTCAAATCTGTTGCTAAAAGTACTTCTGGGGATTTTTTAAAAAATGTAGTTATCCACTTTTAAGGTCCAGAAGACCTATATGCCTCTTAATAATATATCTTTATTTATATTTTCTGTTTGGTAAAAGGTTGTCCTTATATCTTTTTTACTTCCTAAGCATAATTTCTTTAATTCCTTGAACACATTTATAATGGCTGATTTAAAGATTTTGTCTAGTAAGTCTATCATCAAAATTTTCTAAAGGGCATTTTCTATGGACTTCCTTTTGTCCTGTGTATGTGCCATACTTTCTTCTTTCTTTGTACACCCTATAAATGTTTGTTTAAAACTGTACATTTTAAATAACATGGAAATTCTGGAAAATATTATACATTCCACCCTTCCCAAGGTTTGTTTTTATTACTGGTTGTTGGATGCTGATTTAATTACTCTTCTAAACTAATTTTGTAAAGTCTGTTTTTTTGTTGTTGTTGTTACGTATGGTTACTTTCCTCAGCTATTTTAGTGATCAGCTAATGATAGGATAGAGATTTCCTTAAATTACTGGAACCAGTGAGACTTCCAGTGTTTGCTGAGTGACTCTGTGTTCCTATTGGGGAACACCTTCAGCACTCAGCCAGGCAGTTTATAAATCTGCCTTGATTTTCACTTCCTGCTTATGTAGAGCCTCAAGGTCAGCCAGAAGTGATGGCCTGTGGCCTCAGGTCATTCATAAGGATGTGTACAGCCTAGTCCATGAACACAGACTTATGTATGAACATGGTCTTCCAGATTACTGGGAATATGTAGTTACTTTTCAAAGCCCACTGTGGACATCTAATTCCATAGCTTTGCCTTTTAAGCTTTTTGGTCAGCTTATCATTTGTCCAACTGTTATCCATTGAATCAGGCACCTTCAATGTTAAACACTTACTGATAATAGTTTTTTTAAACACTCAGAAAAAGACTATTTCACTGCATGATCTTTCAGTTAGGTCAATTAAAGATAAACCTGCAAGTAGGATATTTCAGAAAATCACAAGACAGGTCAAATAATGACAATTCCCTGGGAATGGGGCTTTGAAGTAGGTTCAACCCCATTCTACCTTCTCCAGTGGCTTTTGGGTTGCAGATTTTCATTGTGATTACATATTGCTTTTTACAAGTCTATTTTGGAGCTGAATGGTAATGAAAAAAATACAATAAAGATTAAATTAAAAATAAAATAAATCCATTTTTAGTTTTCTGAGAAAATTCCATACTGTTTTCCATAGTGTTTGTACCAATCTGCATTCCCACCAAACAGTGCACTAGGGTCCCTTTTTCTTCACAACCTCTCCAACACTTGTTGTTTGTTGCTTTGTTTATAATGGCCATTCTGACTGGTGTGAAGTGGTATCTCATTGTGGTTTTAATTTGCATCTCTCTGATAGCTAGCAATATTGAACATCTTTTCATGTGTCTCTGGATCCTCTGTATGCCCTCCTTGGAGAAGTGTCTGTTCAAGTCCGTTGCCTACTTTTTGACCCAGCAATTCCACTACTAGGATTATATCCTAAGAACCCTGAAACACCAATCCAAAAGAACA
>JAPYXV010004851.1:0-11027 GCA_028533065.1 Trachops cirrhosus
TAGAAGCTAAAGAACTTATGACACATGGACATGAACTAAAGGGGGGAATGTGGGTGGGAGAGGGTGTTCAGGGTGGAGGGGAGTGAAGGGGGTAATGGGACAACTGTAATAGCATAATCAATAAAATATATTTTTAAAAAAAGAGTTAAGTTCCTACAGCATAGTTCAAAAACAAAAACATCAAACTTCTAAATAAAGATCCAAAACACTTCTAACATTAAATATTGAAATAAATGTGAGTCATACACATATTTAAGAAAGATAAATAAAAACAAGTAAGATAAATTTCCAACCTGTTTATGCCAGTTCAGAGTCTTGGGTGGCAGGAGCCTCTCGCTGCACCTCAGGGCCCAACGTGGGACCCACCCTGGACAGGAGGCCCTTCCATCACAGGGTCACTTACACCCACACTCATTCAGATGGGGATAAAAGGAGACACACAGATTCACTCACTGGCACATGTTTAGAATGTGGAAGGAACCAGGATACCCAGAGAAATCCACATAGACCTAGGAAGAATGTGCAGACTCCACACAGACAGTGATCCCACTGGGAATCAATTTTTTCCCACAACATTATAACATAACAACATTGAATAAAATGGCATCATTTGAGGACCCACAGTACCAATGTGAAAGGAAAAGAGTTGTACTCACCAGAGTCCTTCACTCGGGAGTGAAGGAAATGTCTTCCCGCTGCTACTCAAAGTAGAGTGGCCTCCCCCTTTCCTGACTCTCTTCTTTCACCTTCAGAAGTCTAAGAAGCTAAGAAAGAAAGTGACTCTTCTGTGATCTATTGGGAAAATCAAAAAAGATGCCTCGAAATGGAGGAGGAGTAAGTTAGAAATTCATTTCTTGGGAAAGTCTTTTAGACTCTCTCAATGCTTTATGAGTCCTTTTAGGAAAATAAAAATTTAAAAGAGCAAATTATGGGATATTGGTTCACCAATATACTCCATTCAACCAAACTCCTAAGAGGTTCCATCAAGAGCACTCAGGGAAGGAACAAAGGAAGATATGATGAAAGAAGTAGGGACTCTGCAAAGTATGCAAAACATTCAAAAGAGTTCAGATTGATGAAGACAGCAACTACACATACTCACATTTATTGCCAATAAATGGAACAGTGGGCCACAAGGTAAAGCAACATTTCCTCTTTGTTTCCTCACCCTTGGGTATAAGTACATCACAAACCAAAGTTTGGGATGGCAGAAAAAAGTGAAGAGCTAACAAAAGTGGGATAAGAAGTCATGTAGTTCTAATGCTTAAGGGAATTCTGGCCTGGAAGCTTAGATGTGACCATCCTCTTCCGTCAGTTGCCTTTTGCTCCAAAGGCCCCTGTGATGTGGTCCCTAGGAGACAGAAGAGGATGAGAGGAGAAGAAGCCAGAACAGAGCTGCTCGGAACTGGAACTCAGATCTCTTTCTGATGTGTCTGCCCATTCCCCCGGAATGGCAAAAGGTAAAAACTTAGCAGATGCTCTATGGACAAATCTAAATTACATTTGTCTGGATTTTCTTGTGCCGTCTCTGCTGAAAGCTGAGCATAGATTCAACAGAAACTCATTGGGTTTCAAGGGTAGGTATTTGGGAAGGATTTATTTGAATCACAAAAGTCAGGGCAAGAATAAGGATTGTCTTCTTCACCTACGTATTTTTCTTTGCCTAATTATCCCCAACATTTTGAAACAAAAATGAAGAAAAATGATTTTTTTCCTCACTCTTTCTCCTCACCACACTCCCACCCTATCATTTGCTCTTCCACGTGAGAAAAGAGAGCATTCTACAGAGACTCTGAAAGAGACGTCAGAACATTTCTAGGTAAGGGCACTATATTGTTCTTCTACAGAACTCTCCTAATGTTTGCTGATATAACTCAGTCCCTTCACTAGGGAAACACTTCACCAGAAGGGCCATAATTTTTGCCACATCAGGGCAGAGAAGGGCTTAAATTCCTCAGTGACCCACAATTGCTCCTCCCTTCAATGGAAGAAGGAGCAAGAGGACTGTGGTTAGATGTACTTCATGTGTGTAGTTCTTCCACTTGTCCCTGCTCACAGCCACAAACATTTTGCCTCCACAGCACTCCAGCTGAGCAGAAATTTGGGGCAGTCAGCTGTAACTCCAGAGTTGGCTGGTTGGCATTCCTCAAAAACTAAGGGACTCACACATCAAATTTAAACCCCAAGAATATTATAGAGAAATCATCAGTGCAACATTACAAGCAAGTTGAACATTTTCCTGGTCTCCTCTTCACTTTGGAGAGGTCATGATGAGTCCATTTGGGTGGATAGTGTGGAAATGCGTCCCTGTGGTTAGATGTCTAAGAGGTGAGTCTCTCACAGTCCTGGGCTCAAATTCCAACTCCACCACTTCCAGTGTGTGACCTTGGGAACATTGTTTATCATTGGTAAATCTCAGGTCTCTCATCTGTTAAAGGGAACAGTGAACAGAACATAGCAGTTTCAATATGAAAATTAAATGAAGTCATACATGTTAAATTGTCATGGTGCCTAGAATAATAAAACTGCTTGATAGATTATAGTTGTCAGAATATTATTACTATTAGTTTATCATCAACATTACCAATAGCCAGGGAACAGCATTTTCTAGAAAAAGTTGCCACAAAGAAGTACAGAGGCAGAATCTATATCCCACCAGAGTCCCAACAGGAAATACATGGCACACTCAAAGGAGGACTGAAGAGAGACCAATCAAGGACCTATTTACTACAGTGTGGGCAGGGGTGAATCTACTCCTTCTAATCAAAGGAGTAGAGCACTCCTGGGCTAGTAGCAAAAGCCACTACCATCTGTGCCCTGAAGCGGCCAGAGGAGAAACTGTCCCAGCTCTAAAAAAAGGCCATCCAGCAGGAACTATGGCTTGACAGACACCCACTGTTAACTCAAGGCCAGGCATGGAAGTGTCAGGGGTCTGAACCAGCTGACTGTCTTCTTCTTCTACTCCCCAGTCTCCTGCTGAAGCAGTCAATTGGCTAAAATTTCACCAGAAGTCAGCAAGTGGGCTTCTCAGAGCAGAGTGCAGGTAGGAACAGATGGAGGATCTTGCAGAGGTGGAGGATTTCGCCTTGACAAAAGGAAGGGACCCTCCTATTACTGAACTATGATGAGTGGAGGCTGAGTAGAGATGGCGATGTTTGTGGGTGATGAGGTAGGAAGCTGAGTGAATTCTAGCATGAAGATTATGATGTTTATTTTCTTGGTAAAATTCATAGCACTGCTAATTGTAAGACAGAAAGCAGTATAGTAGGAATTTTGAGAAATGAGGGGAAGTTTGGAATCATTTGGGGATTATTTGGTATACCCACTAAGCATTTATGTAAAGGATTATCAGGCAACATTTAGGATCTTCATGATGTTAGAGACTATGGATCCTAACTTGCGTGAAGTTTTCAATGTTCAGCAGGTTGTGGACATACTCAGGCAAGTCAAATGATTAGCTAAATAGAAAATGCTTAAGCATAAAGAAGCTGATTGACTAATAGAAAATGGAAAAATGAAGTACTTTGAGATCTTTATGAAGTAAAAATATGAATTTGAGAAAGAGTATGTGATAGATGATGGAGAATATGATTAAGATATGAAAGAGTGGAATGAAAGAATAAAAAGTAAGCATGTTCCAGATAATGGCAAGGACAAGTGTGGTCACTGGAGCAGTTGGCTGAGGTGGGGTAGAGGTGAAGATCATGAATATTAAAGAAGAGGTGTCAGCTAAGACAACATCCTCAAACTGCACCAAATGCCGAGATGCCACAGTGAATTCATGCGGTACTATGCTCAAGGGCAGCACAGAGACACTAGACATCTTTCAGACACTGTGAATTACTGATGTGGTCCCTGGCCAGCAGGATCCGTGTGTTGTGGCTGCAATGAACAAATTCACACGGACTACAGAAGTCCTGTGGAGAAAAAGGGATGCCATGGCCACTCCCTAAGAGAGAGAAAGAGGGCCCTGGCCCCTGATTGGACAGGCTTTTATTGCTTTTCTGGGTACATTACATTGAGGATGGTCCTCATTTACTATGCACAGGTTCGTTGTAGTGATTACCTTTTACAGATAACAAAGGAAAGAATGTTGCTAATTACTTCAAAGAGAAGGATGTTACAGATCAAGGGGAAAAGTGGTTGACCTGGTTACACTCCATACTTGGGAGGTTTAGCTCAGATTTTAGGAAGTTACAGTAAGCACTTGCTACCTCGATTCAGGGTGAGGGAGTCTTAGCAAAAGCAAGCCTCATAGCAGCCTAGGTATAATGCAGGCCTGATTCCCCATGAGAGAACCTATCCATGGGTGTGGCTCCTGTGTGCCAGACCACTGGCCTTTCTGAGTTGGGGAGGGGCTACATTCATACACCATGTGGAATGGCTCCCTGCAAATTACTAGCTTAAAATGCTTCACAGTTTCAACATTAGCCCACACTACTTACCTTCCAAAACAATCTTTGCAGTTGTTTACATAGAAATCAAACACCTCAAAAAAATAAATAAATAACCCAAAAACAGAAAACAAAGGAAGTGATGTCCAGTCCAGTTCCAAGGTCTGAGATGTTCTGCATCACCCAACAGAAACACATGTTCCATTAGTAAGTAATTGTGTTATTTAAGACTAAATTAAAATAGATTATTGTAGAGTTTGGGCCAAGATGGAGGCATAGGTAGAAATGCTTTTCTTCCTTGCATAACTGAAAGAAGGATAACAACTAATTTAAAAACAATAAACAACCAGAAGTGCCAAAAAACCAAACTGCATGGCACTCTAACAACCAAAGAGTTAAAGAAACATTCACCCAGATTGGTAGGAGGGAAGGAGATGGGCAGCTGAGCTGAGAGGACGTGCAAAGGTGGCAGACCACATGGGCAAGGCAGGGTTCGTTGGAAAGTGGGGCTAGTGCAGAGCAAGCAATTGGCATTTTTTCCTCTCTGACCCCTCCCCCACATACAGCACCACAACACAGCAAAGAGGGTTGCCCTGCCATTGCGAATACCTAAGGCCCCACCCCCTTACAACATAACAGGTGCACTAAAATAAAGAAATATGGCCCAAATGAAAAAACATAGCAAAACTCCAGAAAAAGAGCTAAGCAACAAGGAGACAGAAAACCTATCAGATGCAGAGTTCAAAACACTGGTAATCAGGATGCTCACAGAACTGATTGAGCTCAGTCACAAAATGAAGAAACAAATGAAGGCTACCCAAAGTGAAGTAAAGCAAATTATACATGGAACCAATGTAGTGAAGGGAGGGATATTGGGACTCAAATCAATGATTTGGAATGAAAGGAAGAAATAAACATCCAACCAGAACAGAATGAACAAACAAGAATTCAAAAAAATGAGGAGAAGCTTAGGAACCTCTGGGACAACTTTAAGTGCTCTAACATCTGAATCATAGAAAGAGAAGAAGAACAACAACAAGAAGTTGAAAACCTATTTGAACAAATAATGAAGGAAAACTTCCCCAATCTGGCAAAGGAAATAGGCTTCCAGGAAGTCCAGGAAGCTCAGAGAGTCCCAAAGAAATTGGACTCAAGGAAACACACACCAAGGCACATCATCATTTAGTTACCCAAGATTAAAGATAAAGAGAGAATCTTAGAAGTAGCAGGAGGAAGGAAAGAGTTACCGTACCTGCAAAGGAGTTCCCATCAGACTGTCAGCTTATTTCTCAAAAGAGACCTTACAGGCAAGAAAGGGCTGGAAAGAAGTATCTGAAGTCATGAAATCCAAGGATCTACATCCAAGATTGCTCTATCCAGCAAAGCTATCATTTAGAATGGAAGGGCAGATAAAGTGCTTCCCAGATACAGTAAAGTTAAAAGAGTTCATCATTACTGAGCCCTTATTATATGAAATGTTAAAGGGGCTTATCTAGGAAATAGAAGAAGATCAAAAACTATGAACAGTAAAATGACAACAAACTGATAACTATCAACAATTGAACCTAGAAAACAAAAACTAAGCAAACAACTAGAACAGGAACAGAACCAGAGAAATGGACATCACGTGGAGGGTTTTCAGTGGGGAGCTGAAGGGGGAAGAATAAAGGGCATAAATGGTAGGCATAAAATAGACAGGGAGAGGTTAAGAATGGTATAGGAAACAGAGAATCCAAAGAACTTAAATGTATGACCCATGGACATGAACTAAGGGGCATGGGAGGCTGGAGGGCTAGGGGTGCAAGGCAGAGGGGGGAGAAAGGGTAGAAAAAATTGGGAAAGCTGTAATAGCATAATCAATAAAATATACTTAAAAAAGAATAAATTCAAATAGTTTTTTCATGTTATGTATAGTATTTTTTTAAATGATGAAGTTATTCAGGCATGAATTCATATTAAGTTGTTTAGATCTAACTATTCAGTGAATGAAATTGGTAGGTATTTTTTTCACTTACGTATGCACCATAAAAAGTTTACTGAGACGGTAAATGTGTGTGACCTAAGAAAGTTTGGGAACGTGAGAGCTAATGTGTTTTCAGTACATCTAAAAGAAAATCCTGTTCTTATCAACCAATGATGCTGGGAAAACTGGGTATCCATATGCAGAAGAAACAGTTGGACCTGTCCCTTAACCCACATGCACAAATTAACTCAAAATGGATTAAATGCCCAAAAGTAAAATCTAAAACTATAAAACATTTAAACAAAAACATAAGGGAAAAAACTTTATATGGACATTGGATTTGGCAATGATTTCTTCAATATAACACACAGGCAACAAATGAAAAATAAATTGAACTTCAAAATTAAAAGCTCTGTGCATTAAAGGACACTATCAAGAAAGTGAAAAGGCAACCCACAGAAAGAAAGAAAATATTTTCAAACCATGTATCTGATAAAGGATTAATATCTAGAATATAAAGAACTCCTAAAACTCATGAACAACAACAAAAAAAACCCAGTTCAAAAATGGGCAAAGGACTTGCTAGACACTTTTCCAAAGAAAATGTGTAATAAGCACATAAAAAGATGTTTATCATCAGTTATTAGGGAAATGCAAATCAAAACCATAATGAGATATCACTTCACACCCATTGGGATGGCTACTGTTAAAAAAAGGAAGTGATTAATGGTAAAGATATGGAGAAATTAGAACCATTTGTGGATTGCTAATGGAAAAGTAAAACAGTCCAGGCACTTTGGAAAAAATTATAGTGGTTCCCCCAAAAACTTAAACCTAGAATTGTCATGATACAACCATTTCAATTCTAGATATATAAAAAAGGCAGTGAAAGCAGGGATTCAAATAGATGTTGGTACATCAATATTCATAGCAGCATTATTTACAATAACCAAAAGATAGAAACCCTCCAAAGGTCCATAGAAGAATGAATGACTAAGCAAAGTGCAGCATATACACACAAGGGAATGTCATACAGCCTTAAAAAGTAATGAAATTCTGATACATGATGCAACATAAAACTTGAAGACATCTGTTAAATGAAATAAACCATACATGAAAAGACATAATGCATGATTTAACTTATATGCAGCACCTATAACAGTCAAAGTCAGAGAGACAGAAGGTAGAACAATGGTGACTAGGGACTGAGGGGAGGAGGACTGGGTAGTTAGGGTTTAATGGCTATAGAGTTTCAGATTATGATAATGAAAAAGTTCTAGAGATTGATGGTGATAGTTGCACAATAAGGTGAATATGTTCAGTGCCACTGAACTGTACTCTTAAGGAAGGTTAAAATGTTACATTTTATGTAATGCATATTTTATTACAATTAAAAAAAACAACTTTTAAAAATCATTGGATACACCATTTGGCAACCATAACAGTAATAAGTGATTTAAGCATCAATGGCTACAAATACTAGTGAGTAAAAGTTCAATGAAGAAGGGGAGCATCAAAGTACTCCCATAAGGTACTTACTAACTAATAGAAGGAAAACAGTGACTTCAGAGTGAAGAAAGCAGGCAGACCACCTTAACCAAGGGATAACATTGGCCTCATCAGTATTCAGAGAAAGGGACCTCTGTACCTCCTGATAGCTGCACAGAGAAAAACAGAACAGCATTTCACTTCAGCAATATTTTTGCCATAAATGCATTGCCTAAATAAATTATGAGGAAATATCAGGATAAAATAAATAACATTTTAAAAATAATAAAGAAATTCCCAATTCAACAAGCTCTCAACAAGGAAAACCCCCTTCTTTAACCATGAGTAGGGCAGCTTCAGGTTTATCTAATTTACCATTTCATCATTAGTTTCTCTTTCTGTACATTTTCACTCTGCTATCCTTAGCCTGTCAGTTTAGCTTCCCTGTGGTTTCAAGACCATGGTTTCTCTGTTATGCTCCAGACAGAACAATGGGCAAGGGAGACAAGGAGTCATTTATTCTCATATTTATCACTCCTAAGCAGTGAGGAAAGTGTTAACTACAGGCCTCAATAGAGTTATCCTCCACGGTCTTTGACCCAAACTGGATCACATGCCAACTCCTAAACAAATCTCTGGCAAGGAGAAGGGGATGTCCTAGACTACTCAGCAACTATCTGGGTGCCCTGTGGTCACCCAAACCAAAGCATGGCTCTTCAGCAAGGAAGATACAGGAATGGCTGTTTCAGGATGCTCAGTGGACCTCCAGGGTCAAGGCCAGCTGCAACTTGCAATGTTAGATGATTCATGCAAAGTGCATCATAGAGAAACTAGGATCACAATGGGGGGAGGTTTGGGGGACAAGATTGTAAACTGCATCTGGAGGTAAGTAGACAGCAGCAGTGAAGATGCATAAATGATGCTATCAGCACAAGAAAGGAACCTCAAAAGAGGGTTTTGTTTTTGTTTGGTTAAAATGGGCTGATAATGGCTGGAAGTGGTAGCAGGCATGTCAAAGTGAAGTGCATAATCTTGTAACCCATCTTTTTCATAAAAACTAACATCTTCAATGTTAGTGAGTAGGAATGGTAGATGAGGGAATGCATGCTCAAATAATGTGACTCAGATGAATGAAGTCAAATAAAGTTTTTCCAGGAGGAAACGGATGAGATATGTCTTTTATGTGGTATTATCTTTTTTTAGCACTCTCTGAGATTCACAGCATCCCTGTTGAGCCATTTACAGTGCTTTGTCACTATGAGGCTCAAGAAACTTTATCGATACCATGCTTGCCTAAATTTAAGGCCAATTATTCTTTTTCAGTCTTCAACACACATGAAATACAATAGTTCATTTCCAAATGTTATTCCGCATAGATTCCACAAAATCTATTTAATTGTATCCTGGAATACTTAAAAGATACCTCTTTATAGCATTTCACAATGGCAGTGCTAATCAATAAAAATAAGCAATTCCTAGATTCAACTTGCAGAAAACTCAATACAATAAATTTTATAGAGAAAATCTCTTTTGTTATGTCTACATTCAAGGCTCAGTATAGTCCTGAGCATTAATCTTTAGGGGAATCAGTTTCTTTTGATTTATGCATAAAGAGAAACATTTTGGAACTGATGCTAATTTTCTAGCTAATAGAATGTGTTGCTTGGTATTTAACTATTTTACCACATTTTTAAGTAGAAGTCTTCTTGGGCTCCTAAGTTGTTGGTGTCCACATTGGACTGTCTGTCCCTATTCTAGCCAATTAACAGTCATTTATATTATTCTTGATCTAGTTAATATTATTAAATCCCCTCTTTCTCCTTAATTTGGCCTCTGTACCAGAAGTAGGCTATACCAGAAGTATGGCTTTATATACTATTACTGCCCAGATTTATAAATTTATAGCATCAAAACTACATGCTGTGGAAGATAAGATTTGTTTTGAAAATCTGTTAGAATAGAGACAAACTCCCCCACCTCTTCCTTGGATTTGTAGAATGGGATGGATACTGAAATAGCCCTTACACTAGTCACATTTAGTACTTGTAGAGAGAGTAAGTCCACAAGACTTGTTGGCTTAAAATCTATGCCTTTCTTTTAGCCTAGATCTTCTAGAAAGTAGAACCTGAGGGAAGGATTAAGATGTTAGTACTTTATTTGGGAAAAGCAAGCCCTGGGCAGTGAAGGTGAAGTACAAAGAGAAGGGAAACAAGCAGAGTTGTGATGCAATGTAAAGATATGTTTGCATTACTGTTTGAGCTACTGTTTTTCACTCAGTGACAACATAAAACAGCAGGTGGCTCAGCAGTATGTTTACTCATCACATATATTTTCTAGTAGGGCTACAAAGAAATGCTTGTGCTCAGCTTTCACTTAACTCTCAGTTCCCCCTTGCCAGGATCAACTTCAAGGGGGGCTAACTCCCTCACCTACCCAGGTAGCATCATCCAGCCCAAAGGCAAGTAGCACATTTTTCCATGTATAGGTTTAACAATGTCCAAAAATAGGAGAGCAACATGATGCAGGCAGCATGCCAACCATGAGAGAAAGAAGGAGGAGGCTTTGAGGGAGTCTCAGGAAGGGGACAATGTTT
The DNA here is from genome assembly GCA_028533065.1 of Trachops cirrhosus. Taxonomy (NCBI): domain Eukaryota; kingdom Metazoa; phylum Chordata; class Mammalia; order Chiroptera; family Phyllostomidae; genus Trachops; species Trachops cirrhosus. Next base: position 10,439 of record JAPYXV010004851.1, read on the forward strand.
CTATCCTATTACGGAGCCACATGCTAACATATGCTTAAACAATCTGTACCATTGGTGTATTTTTAATTGCTTTTGAAAATTATGAAGTAATTTTTCTTTTTTTATATATTTTATTGCTATTTAAATAAAATAAAATGAATATTTTATTTTTTAAAATAAATAAAAATATTTTTTATTTTATGCTATTACAGTTGTCCCATTTCCCCTCCTTCACTCCCCTCCACCCTGCACACCCCCTCCCATCCACATTCCCCTGCTTTAGTTCATGTCCATGTGTCATAAGTTCTTGGCTTCTACATTTCCCCTACTCTTCTTGCCCTCCCCCTGTCTATTTTCTACCTACCATCCATGCTACTTATTCTCTGTATCTTTCCCCCCTCTCTCTTCTTCCCACTCCCCTGCTGATAACCCTCCATGTGATCTCCATTTCTGTGGTTCTGTTCCTGTTCTAGTTGTTTGCTTAGTTTCTTCTTGTATTTGTTTCAGGTGTGGTTGTTAATAATTGTGACTTTGCTGTCATTTTACTACACATGTTTTTTTGTCTTCTTTTTCTTAGATAAGTCTCTTTAACATTTCATACAATAAGGGC